>UXSR01000605.1:0-24577 GCA_900604375.1 Mesocestoides corti
CAAAATCGCCGAATCAGACACGTGGTCATATTCAAGCATCGTGAGTTCAACCACACAGTCGTTGTGCATTCGTGTGAATATCACAAGGCGTCTGCTTTCCACTTAACATGCAGGCGCAGACTGTCACCTCACTTCCAGCTTGAACGCCTATTAATAATAAGTAACTTGTGCTACTCCTCCTTCCACCAACTCATCAACACAAACCCTTCTCTACCACGTTGCCATTACATCAAGTGACGTCTGTTTGACTTCCTCAAACCTTCTCGTCTTCATTCCACCCTGGTGGACGTTTGTTTGAATGCAAATCAAAACATTTTGCTGCAAACCATGCCTGTTTGTTACCTTCAACGTACGACAAAGCAGACACCATTGGCCGCTTGGTACGTTGGCAAATGCGCAAACGGGCAGCCATCTTTGTTGTTTGGCCAATCGAACTCACCGTGTTGTCTGAATGCAGGAATTCAGCATTAGTATATTAATACTGTAGTCTTAGTTACTCGATCTGGCTTGTAGAGAACTCACGACATTGCAACAGTGTAGGCACGACAATGAAGACCCCTTCAGACAGGCTTTAAGTGAGGTAACAGAGACTGGGAAGAGGACCGGAGAGGACGTGGACACAACCGTTTACTTCCGAGCTCAACCACGTTGGTGTCGTTGTGTCGTGTGTGGCGTTTGCGCGTGTGTATTTATACCTCGGATGCGTGAGTCATAGATGTGCTAACATCGTGACCTAGGTGTGAGGAAAATCCAAGATAAATATTCGTGCGAACGAGGGGAGGCAGTTGAGGGTCCGCGCGGCTAGCGACATGCTGCGAAAAGGGAAACCCTGTGTCGAGGGTGGAGTGATCAGATTAACTAGTGTGAATCATCGCGATTCTCTAGTGGTTTGGCACTGCATAATTGAAATTAAATTGACGAATTCAGTAGAGGCACTTCTGATACTTTCTCGTGAGGTTCAAAAGAACTGTAACGCGCCTACCGAGCGGGGACCTAAATAGGGGGACGACTGTTAGCCCGTCCCTCTTAGGTAGCCACACCATCATGGTTAGCTACCAGGCACACGATAGAAGAATAGCTGGAAGAACCGGATGTATTCCATACTACCGTATACAAACTCAGAGGGCAAGACCTTAAGGAGAGTTAGAGTGGGGAAAGGGATGGCCGCGAGGAGGGTTGGCGTTGCCCTCGGACTCACAGGCGTGCCTTGAGGAAGGCGAGAGTGCGGGAAGGGAGAGAGGGACAAAGAACAAGCCAGACCAGCGTGCGTGGGTCGAATGCCGCGCGTCACATTTCCAACCATTTGTCGTGGTTTAGTTTAGCACTACCTTGTAACCCTCTAGTTAAACGTCCCTATAAAGTCCGGAGAGAGGGACAAGACAGCGTCACGCCAGCCACGTCTGTGTTAGTGTTTGGATGAGTTAGCACGTGCCAAACGACTGATAACAGTAACCAATGAAATTTAGATGAGTCATTGACACCTTCAGGTCAGTTAGCAGGCTTCAATCAAACACAATTCCTGATCATGCGCTAATTTAATTCAACAGATGGAATTTCCCAGTTCAAATCTACCCAAACGATGAATAAATTCGTTTTCCGAACGTAGAGCTACTAGTGGTCAGTGCAGATGTCTGTAATGACACAATTTCAGAGGATTTCAACCTTGAAATATCCGGGTTGTGGAAGTACGAGTAAAACACTGGCAAAATTACACCCTTTTACGTAATTATGAACCTGTCAAATCAACGCAAAGGGAAACTTTTTTTGCAATCAAATCATGCTTTTAAGATCTTTTCATCAAACCTTTCAGGAGTGTAAACCAATGGCGATGAGGTCACTTATCTCTTAGTGAAAAGTGCACATAACTAGTTCCCACTAAGCCCTCTATCTCCGTGACAATCTCCTTTCTGCATAAGTCGAAAGTGCACGGTCACACGGCGACAGAAGAGATAAGGCTGTGCTTCATTTTCATCAAAGTTCCGCTGCCGTTGTTTATTGTTTTGAGCCAGATTGCGCTAATCTCCGCTTCCAGCCTCAGAAATGACTAAGTTTGTAGCAGTTGAGGCCGGAAGAATGGCAATGCTTACTTTATTGTGGCAAGAAGTGGTCGTGCACACCGAACAACAACACCACATTGATAAAATCTGTTCGAATGAATGTGACAGGCAGCCCGACCTTGTCTTAGATTGCAGCCTCAATGCTGCCTTTGCGAAGCATATTGTAGAGCAGTGTGATTTACCGATAACTGGTTGTGGGTTGTGACAATCACAGAAACAAAAACACAAGGCAACTCGGCCGTAGTTCCGCAGGTTAAATTATCGTCGATGTTGCCGAAAACCGACTGTTTTTTGATCGTTTTGATAAGTCGTTTGCCTGTAAATGACCATCGCAGCTGGAGCAAAACATTGAGTCTCATGAAAGCCTGTTTCTGAAAACCAGATTTTCGACAGCATAATTTGACGGAGGCAATTCAATCGTGGAATTAGTCTACTCTGTGCTGTAGATTATTGATTTGGGCTCACTCGTTAGTAGATTATGAATCCACCGAACTCTCAGACGTGGCCAGTTTAACACTTCATTAGCTCCCAACCAATCAATGTCCTCCTGGCATTTTTTCAACCAATCGCGTCAGCCGTAGAAAGGGTCTGAGCCAATGCACTGCACCGATTTTCGATTTAACTTTTTTAACATGTTTGTTTCAAAGAAGTTGAATCGTGGAGACATTTCAAACGACCGTCTTGATTACCAGCAGGTGTCTGGACGTGAACGGCGACAACCCAATCAATGTGTCTAAGGCCGCAATTTTCGAAACTATATATCGACCGTCTCAACTGTAAATGAGATCACGTTTAAATGACGTAGTATAGAGGAAGGTGATCAGTTAATGAAACAGTAGGATTGTAGTGGGATTGAAGCTTGGCTGTATTCACACGAATGCACAACGACTGTGTGGTTGAACTCACGATGCTTGAATATGACCACGTGTCTGATTCGGCGATTTTGTTTTGTGGCAGCACGTGACCGTCTCCTTCGGATACTGCTTGCCGTCGGCACGTTGAATGACCTGTTGCACGCGTCCAAAGCGCATTGCTCTGTCGAAGTCTGACTCAAATGCCCACCATCTAATTGGGTTGAGGGCAGACTGTGAAAGAGCTTGAAGTGTTCTGCCACACCGAGGTGTGATCTGCAACTGTGAGCACACAATGCTCTCTGAGACATGGTGCACACGGAAAAGACTAACTACGTGACAACCATTTAAGCATGTTTGACTTGCGTCAGCTCTTAGCCTCTGAGCCGTGCCACCAATCTCATTCGAAGGTGTTGTGTGTTATCGTGGACATCGTCTTCCACGGTGTATTTGCAAGTTGACTTCCCTCGTCAGTGCACAATTCTGGGATTTCATTTTTTCTCAATTCTAAGCACCACTTGCACCCAATTAAAATAGAGCATTGGTTAACTGCAGACGTGAGCACCACACTTTTCGCTGATGCTAGTAATTGGCTTCTCCCCAATAGCGAACAACACGACTGGCATTGTAGTAGGGATGCGAGTGTAAATTGAGATAAAGGCAAGCGTGAGTACCACTACATGCGCCTGCTGTCGTCTCACCTGGTGGGGGTGTGCGTCTGGCAACAGCGACACTGGCCAAATTCGCCCCCAACCGACATTGCCGTTGACGCCGTGCATGCAACCAGATACCGCGTTTATTGCAGCCGTGCGTGGCGTCGTATTAGCAGAAACAATAAAACGTCTCGGCATGTCCGGTAATGTGCTCGTGACATCGTTGGACGCGGGGACACTACCGACCCCAACGCCCACGCCAACGCCCCCACCCCCCACTTTGCACGGTCACATCGGAAGTGATGCGTGGTCGGTGTAAATGCAGGCGAAGTGAGGACTGGAGGAGGCGAGTCGATGGGAAGATGGAGTGTGGATGGAGAGTGCAACCACACGGAGCATTGGCATGTGGGTCCTCGTGATGTGAAAATCTATCCAATGGGATAGTGGGACCGGTGGATTCCTGTGCGATGATTGGTTCATTGTGACAATGGAGGTTCTCTCCATGTGGTGTTGGCAAGACGGTGGAGTGTTTGTTGGTAAGAGTGGTGAAGAGGTGTTTGAATGGTGTGCGCCGAAACGCATGTCGATGTGGCTGTTTGCTGATTGACCAGCTTGAGTTTGTGGGGAAAATGATTGGCTGCGACGAGGGGGAGTTTGGGAGGGGGAGATGTAACCTCGAAAGGTGACAGCAAGGTCCTGTCAAACAGGCTAAATCAAGGACAGCACTTCTTAATGTGTGTTCCTTAGATGTGTGACAGTGCATGACGTGAGGCCAGTCGTGGTGCGCGTCCCCTGGACAACCGCCTACCTCAACACCGTCGACTCACCACTTTGGTCTCCTCAGCCATCACTTCAATTCACGTGTTTGTAGCTGATCTGAATTTGAGTGTCAACAATCTGCGTTTATGTAGACTCTATCTTGTCCCTACTCATGATCTCAGCTACTGTGAGATCATTGGCGAACGGTTGTGTCATTTGCATGCACGATTGCCACTTCATTTAAACCTGGCATAAAAATATCGCGTGAATTTGCTACAAACGAAAACTCGTTTGGATGTTCCAGAATCACAACGAAACAAGTCAGTCTCAGTGGAATTGAGTAGCCAACTTCCCACGAGACCTTGGCGGATGTATGGAAAAAATTGTGGAAAATATATTTCTAACTCATTTTTCATCATTCACGTTGTGCTTGATGGTTGTAATGTAATGTTGGACACATTATCACTGAGATATTGGTCAAAAATCAAGTTTTGTAAAGCGGCGGAAATAAAAATGGAACCCCATAGCCAAAAATGGTATCGTCATAATCAAAAATTATCACCCCATTTCCTTATTAAGCTGTGATTAGGATGCACACGATGAGCAGAATTACCTGTAATATGCATTGACACACACTGATTGTGGTGTCTAAGATGTTGTTGATCGTTTAAGACGCGTTGCAGATGACTTTAGAACTGCTTTTGGGGGCCGGTTTTTCTCCAACTTTCAACTGCGAATTTAACTGGTCGTTCTATCACATTAATTCCAAGCATTGGGTATTTTAAAGCGCTGTTTTATTTGGCAATATTTGCTCTTTCTTAATTAATTAAAAACGCGCATTTTTAACGTGTTTTTGTGTGTCTGAATCTCGCACGAAATTACAGTCTAATGCTTGAGTTACTTCTGTTTATGCAGTTTTTGTCCCGC
Organism: Mesocestoides corti; assembly: GCA_900604375.1. Lineage (NCBI taxonomy): Eukaryota > Metazoa > Platyhelminthes > Cestoda > Cyclophyllidea > Mesocestoididae > Mesocestoides > Mesocestoides corti. Next base: position 5,248 of record UXSR01000605.1, read on the forward strand.
CTAATGTGAGAGTTAATTTTGAGGGCGGCACAGTCGCAGGCCTTAATTATAAATCCAGTAGGGTGTTTCGACAACCACGGAGTTTGTGTACTGCTCTACTTGTGAAATACAATGAAATGAAAGTAAATTGTCTCGTTCAAGGATGAAAAAACGCAATGCCTCTGTTAATTTCGAGATGCGCAGCACGAGTACGCACAGCTTCTGATGTAAACTGCGAATTTAGACATGAGAGACAAAATCCACAAAATGCGAGGTTCTCATTGGATAGAAAAATCATTCTTTGGGTGGAGTACCTTAAAAACACAGAAACGGGCCTGTGTATCGTCGATGACGGCGAGTCAGATATGCAAGTGAGGTACCATGGAGGGAAAAGTCGTGTCTCCATCGGCTCTGGTCTTCATAATCCCTCTATGGACCCAGTTCATTAAACGACGAAAGAAAATGACGCAGTCGAGATCAGCTGACTCATCCTGTGGTGAATTTGATTACACGCTTCTTAGTCCTTTGTGAGCAAGCCTATTCCACAGGAGGATCATCGCCTCAAATAACCCCACCCAACAGAGATCATCGTCTTTCCTGAACTATTCAAAACGGACCTACATATCTCTCACGTGGTTGGTTGGCATTAGTGCAAAATGGAGTTTGGAAACCCGAAATGGTAAATGATTACCCGCCTATTGGACATGTCTGTCCGATCCTTGCGACGTAGAGTCAAAACGTCCACTTCGAAGTCTTTACAATCTGCGTCACTCACTTGGACTAAACTCATCTTGTTACTGTCATCGTGTCAATCAAACAATGTATTTGCGATAACATCTGTCTTGAAGTGCTTAAAATTGACAAATCCCTCGAGGGTACAGACAGCCTGGTTTAATAGTTTAATCAGACTTATCGATCTCACCAATAATTCTAACCTTACAGCTAGTAATAAGTGCAAATTAGTGGGGTTGTGTTCACCTAGAATTGCAGGCGCTGAGCACTACTCACTGACTGAGCAAAAATTGAATGGCCGCCCTGTGAGCATATTGAATCAGTAAAACAAACTGATTCAGTCATTTTTTCCGACTTCAAGGCAAGTACACTTAAACTAACTGCAAAATGGCCACGCCTATTTTCGAATTTTAAAGCTGACACACTCTGATATAAACTTCTCACAGATATTTTGCACATAATAAGCGGCAAGATCAATCACTTGTCTGAACCACCAGTCTGTAGTGGATTAACAGCGGTCGCTCCTGAGTGAACCATTTCTATTGATCTGACGATGACAATGACTCATCCCCATCTCATTGGTTACTGTTATCAGATGCCTGTCATCCGCACACTCATTCACACGCTTGGCTGGCGTGACGCTAATAAACGGTAGTGTCCTCTGTCGCCTCTCTTCATACCATTCTCGGGTTGATACGGGCTGTTAACTAGAGGTTTGTAAGGTAGTGCTGAAACTCTAGCTACTACAAGCCAATAGGACATGAGCTGAAATCGTCCATTAGTTAGAAACCAAGTATTTCGACCAATTAGAACAAACTTGGAGGGTATGCGCTGCTACCATTCAATACCTTGAATATTTTTGAGAAACCTGATTTGCTTTTGCGTCAACTGAAAGAAAAAGTTAATTCAAGTTAAAAAAACGTAACCTACGTCTTGTTTGACGTGTCTTTGCGCCGCTTTCTAGGGGTTTAATTGCACAAGTAGAAAATTGGTACGAGTAATATGGAATACATCTTCCCTCATTATCAGATAGCTTAAAAATGAGAGTCTAATGGCATGATTAATTTCCAAAATTTGATAAGATCGCCTTTATTTCTGATGGTTGCCATGACTACGCCTGGAAATGAAACTTAAAGACTTTGAATATTGATGTTTGCTTGGTAAAATGTTAACCTTTGATGAAGGACGCACACATGATTTGATTTACACCATCAATATATTTATCATTTTCAATTTGAATTCTCATTGTTGATTTAATTGATCAGGATTAAAGTGGCGATATCCCGCTTGTTTGCTTGCGATCTCGTAGAACCGTTACTTAGAAAGTTCTTAACTAAATTGCTGCAGTTTTCTCAACGTATAAATAGTCCTTCAAATCTGACTGTTCGGTATTGTAATTGACACGATCAACCGCAGCTAGGCGTGCCATTTGTTCAAGGTTGCGTCTTCAAATTTTAGCAGCACCAAGTTGGTAGTGGAATTTCGTGAATAGGAATTGAAATCACAAGATTATCTGTTTCACGACAAGAGGAAAATTTGCATAATTAGAAACTTTGGATTTCACGAGAATTCGCTCAAAACATGTGCCTGGGTGCAGTAGCGTGAGTAGAGACATTAAATATGCAAACTGAATATGTCTGCTTGTTTGGTTGTTTTAAATAGCCGCTATTTCGGCTGTGTCTGATTCAATTCGGAGAGCGGATTCGGTATTCTAAGGGGAAGCTGCTATGTGTCCACTTGACGGCTTCTAGCTTCGAATCTGCTGGAGTGCCAAGTCCGCAAGTGAATCCGCGTTTCTCTACAGACTTTGATAGAGACCATTTTCGTAGACGCGGGTCTCTTAAGTGAACATTTAAACAAAGATCTGTCAATAGACAAACATGGCTTACTATTTTACGAATGACACGAATCGCTTGTACTCTTCGACACGTTAGAACGAGTTTTCAAACGTATTTCGTTTTACGGAGGGAAGTGTTTGTCTTGGAGTTAAATTTTGAATCAAAGCAATTATCCAACCACCACATCTTGTGGCTCAGGTTTAGCTTTTTTTCACATTCCCCATTTCATTGGCCACGCGTTTTTGTGTTCTACAAACCCTCCTAAGAGTGCAATTTTTGCGCAAAACTCCCAGTTTTGTCCGTTTTGATCCATTTAAACAGAAAAGGTCAGGTTTGTGGGTGGTGTCGATTACGCAGTGGAGGCTAAATACTTTTAAATATCCAAATATCACAAGGTAACCGAAGATCAGATGCTTTGTAAATTGCGATTTCTTTTAAACTTGTACAAATTAACTTTACCGAGCCTTAAAATGTTCACACCGACACCAAGAAGATTTTGTCTCGCGTCCTGATTGGAGTGTGGGGGCCTAAATTATCGCTACCAAAAAACCCTATGGTTAACAGCCGGTCACAACCCAAGAAGAGAAAAGACAGCGTCGAAAGAGAACATGACCGTTTATTCGCGTCACGCCAGTCAAATTGAGTCGCGTAAAATCGATTAACTAACTACTGTGTGTGTGCATCGATACGCGTGCGTTACAGGCGACGGCTAACAAAAATCAATAACAAAGAGGGTGAGTCATTGGTACAGTCGGGCAGGTATACACGCAGTACTCACGCGCACGGTGGCTGCATTAACGAAAAAAATCGATTGATTTGTGTTCGCTCGCGCCTGCAAACTGTGCTGGCTTGCTATTCGCCACAGGAGGAACACAGATTGATTACCGCGAGGTATTGATAAAATGCTCTGAGCTGCTTGATTTGAGATATTTAAAAAAAAAGGGCTTCGAATACCTGCAAAATGCGTCAAAGCTCAGGCCACCACCACCACCACTATGACGATTTCTTCTGGTTGTACTAAAAAAGAGCCGAATTAATTATTTACCATTTATTGTTCGCGTGTTTTACGAGTGTGTCTGGGTGTGCAAGAACACGCTGTGTCCGTATTTTTTTCGGTAATTCAAACCCTAATTCACCTCGACAATTTGTGTGTGAAAGTAGAGAATACGCTGGTAAAAGGCCACAGAGAACAAACGGAAATCGGAAAAACAAATCAGTTTAGAGAAATGTAAAAAGAATTAAATCGACACTCGTCACATACACAAGCAAATTTGTTGGACTCTCTTGTTAACTGGCTTGTCTCCGACGTGAGGTTCTACGGTTTACAGTTTTACTACTGACTGTTGTCAGTAGTATCATCTGAGTCATTCAAACGAAGCGCGATGACTTCGGTCATTCTAATACCTCGCAACCTTCAACAGGCTTCCACAGTTACGTCAGTGGAGATGCCGCCAGCAAGACGAACGCCGACATGACCTGACGCATCCTGAGAGTTTTTTTCCAAGAGTTCTTAGCGTTCAAACATTCACTTTCACTTGTGACGCCAGTTTACGTGTTATCATTGGAGTCGTTTGGTGCCTTTGACACTTTAAACGCAATTTTTGCCGCCAAAAGTGGTGTTTTACTGACGTAGGTGATGGCGCATTGTTCAAAACTCACAAATAGCTGCAAGGCAAACGAACATTTTTATCTTTTACATGCACTTTCAAACGGTTCATTTGTGATGTGCTGACCGTCGACACGAACATCTAATATTTCCACAGAACTCACCTTCCACTACAACCACGTTCCAGAGCTGACGGAGGTTCAGCGCTTGATTAAACAGAGTGAAAACAGTCGCGGGAGTGAACAGCGTGTTAACGCAGAGGATTAGCGAGAGCCGTTTAATTTTACAGGCGAATTTTGAGGTCAACATGTGAGTTGGGGTCAGATGACTCACCAGGAGGTCTGAGTCGAGACAATCAGCCATGATCGAATCTGCGACCGAAATCCTGCCATCCGTAGAGGCGTTCTGGCGTTGAAAAGCAGCACCCTTCTTGAATTTTCACACTTAGCTGGCTGCTAAATGTGTGTGTGTGTGGGTGGGTGTGTGTTTAATAGGGAAATTAACTGCCACACTTCGGCGTGGCATTGTAAAATGTCACTCTGGTCTGGCCTATTCTCTGAAGGCAGTGTATCAGTTTGGCTCTACTCGTGGTAGTCTGTAATGCGGCGGTGTCCATTCGTAAACGTTACACACACCACTCATTAAATCTTTACTGCCCACAGGTATGCCGAATTCCGTGTGAATTTGCATGATTGAGACAGTCAAAATATGTTTATTTGGCTGCTTGGTTGTTTACAGGGACATTCTTGAGTTTCTACGACCTAAAATGCGGAAGAAAAGCGTTTTTAAATAAGAATTCAGAGTCAGAACACAGAAAATGATATTTAACAAAAAAATTCCTTTTTTTCCTTAAAACTCAGCTAGCAGAAGGCAGTTTGGTAAAACAAATGTACCGCCTTGATATCGTTTTTTGGTTAATTTTTAAACTAGCAAAACTGCTGAAATAAAATTTTTGCGATTCTAATTGGTGGTTTCGAATTAGAATTCGGCGTCATTTTGGTCGAATTTCGGCTAAACTAGACGTCTGGCAAGTCACTGGCTTCGCAGAAACTGACCGTAATTGATCAAATTGTCAAGATAAACTGCTTTCAAGATCAAATTAAAAAGAAGTTATGGATTGTACTCAGCCAGCCGTCTTTCGTCAACGATTTTCAGTCCATGATTTAAAATTGGCCTTGTTTTTGAATACGGCGGAATAAGAATTTTGTGGTTATTGTACAGTTTTGCAAAAATTCAAATTATAACTTACAAACAAGATGAATTAGTGAAAGCTAACTCAGCATTTTATTGGTGTTTGTAAGCTGGTGTAGACGCATTGATTATTCGAGACTGGGGCGAATCTCTGCAATGGGTATAGGTGGCTTCCAATTGGTTTCTCATCAAATGCACAAACTTGCATTTTACTGGCTTTGTCGAGAAAAGTCTGGTTGGTTAATGTGAAGGTTTCGGCTGCATGAGCGTGCAGTTTTTGCTGATGGCAACTCGACAAATATGACACCGCACACGGAGGTCAATGGCTGGACCAATTAAAGGGGCAGGAGAACAGGGTGCTGATTGGAGGAGAACACCCAGGACAAGGTCACCGCCACCCAATTATATTCATCCCAGTGGGCGATTTGCTGCAGGAAGAAGTCGGGTCTAACATTCACCAAAATCCTCCACGAACGTTTCAGTAGTAGATTTTGTTATCAGTTCAAATAAGTCCACAGTTGTGACTGCGCAAAAAACGACCTTTGATACTGTTTACCCGTGGGGAAATACTAGGTAGAATTTAAGAATCCAGATTGATACTTCCCATCGTTGCGTTTACGCCGCTGACTAATTACACTTTACTTATTTTGAATCAGTAAGTAGATATTTAAATTGTTGCTGCAATTCGACAGAAGATCGTGCGTTCATTAATTTCAAACGCTTCCTTTCACACTAATCATCAAAGACTTCAATCCTTTGAACTGTAAACTGAAAAAGCCAGGTTAAACGGAGCAGGTCCTATTCACCAATCAAAACTCTTCCCACCCATCTTTGTTTTTGATTGGCTTCTGACCTTCCTCGAGGATTGTTTAAAGACATAGACATAGGGGATTGGCTAAGCCCTTGCCGTGATCCACTCTGGCTGCATCCTATGTCGGCACTTCATTTATCATAAAATTTAAACGCACTGTGGCAATTCAAGCAACACACGGCAGTCTAAAATGCACTACTCAATGTTAAGGTCAAACATTTTGGTTCAAGCACGGCTTAACCAATCCCCTTAATTCTGTGTGCCTGGATGGTCAACGAGGAAGATTAGCAGCCTATCAGAGATTTGAGACTGCTCAGGCTCGTGATTGGTTAATAAACCTTCTTCCGTTCTACTAGGGCTCTGAACTCTGCAATTTTTAGATTGATTACCAAAACCGGCAGCCATTGGTTGCCTAGAAATTGAGGTCTAGCTATCTCCTCAGTCAATTATCTTACTTGACTTCGACTCTGCACCAATCAGACGCAAGCACACTAACCGTATGGCTGTATTGCATGATTTAGACGGACAAATGCGCTCTTGGCAACTAGAGAATTATTAACGGTCCCATCAGGCTACGGCCTATGATTAATAGCGCCACACTTGTGACAACGACATGCCATAACAAGACGCTAAATACACGCCACAAGCTCTTCTCTGATTGGTCAGACCGTTTGTCGAATGGTGCACTTGCATGGAATCGGCCGATAGATTTACCGGCGTTTTATTTCGATATCGGTGCTTATAATCGATCAATTCCAAAATCTGGGCGTCCCGACCGTAAAGTGATACGATGTTAAATTGTAAAAATCCCTGTGACAGGGCGCTAATCCGATTTCGTCGCCATGACAACCATGCTGGCAAATGTGAATTCGCCTCGGTGTGCTGTTAAGGGGCGAGTTGAGTTGATCGTGAGTAGCGCGAATGCACGAAAAGTGATCGTCGAAGAGGGCTAATTGAGGCCTGCGATTTCATCAAATAATATCTGGATAGATTGTGAAAGTTAGCAGGAGACGATTGGTTAAGTGCCTGATTGTTTAATCGTGAGGAGTTTGAGTGACTGCAATGGTTCGTTGTGGCATCGCCAATTGTCGTGGGCCACAGCACGTGGTCCTGAACCACACCGGGGCCACGGAACTAACTCTGGCCCGATTACGCTCCCCTGATACCCTGAAGACAAGACGGGAGATGATGTGGACGCAAGCGTTTACTTCAGAGCTCAACCAAAACTGGTGTCGTTGTGTCATGGTTGGGGTTTGGGCGTGTGTATTTATACCTCGGATGTGTGAGTCATACATGCGCGAACATCGGGAACTAGGTGTGAGGATAATCCAAGATAAATATTCGTGGGAATGAGGGAGAGAGTTGAGGATCCGCGCGGCTAGCGACATGCTGCGAAAAGAGGCTGGAGTGATTGGATTAACGAGTGTTAATAATCGCGATTCACAACAGGTTCACTTGCAAGAGTTCGACCTTGACAAGTCACAAAAAACTAGGTAGAAAATGGTTGATGACAAAATGAACTCATTTTATACCTTCTGGACTCCAGTTAGCACATGTGAACAAAGGTCTGAGGGCTTGACAATGGCAATTTGACCTTGGGTATCTTGATGCGTGGTAGATAATTCCTTGATTTTTGTGTTTACCCTCAAGGCTTCAATTCGCCATCAACTATCGACTGTCCGATCTGCTCAGTTATTCCTGATTTAGCACCACTGTATCTGATTGGTCGGCAGTCACGTGAGGCTCTCAATGAGCGCATTTTAGGATTGTCGAAAAGAAATACGCGTGTTTTAGTTGAAATGAATTTGTGGAACTGGCAGAGAAAGTCGACGAATTATCGTCAACTTTAATGTGGCATATCGGGTCCACTCAGATGAAAAAAAATGAATGTCGTTTAGAGAACGAGGCACGACGGTGTTGTTGTCTGCGTGTACTGTTTTTGTTGACAGTTGAGTGCATTAGTAAGACTCCAGACACCACATGCATAAATGGGGTGGTGGTGGTGGCACGTATAGAGGGGTGAATGAGCAGGCGGTCGAAATGACTGACTAGCGCACCGTGAAAAGGGGTACGTGTGTGTGAGGCTGCAACAACCGGGTTATTGGACGTAAATCGAAAGTATGCACCGCGCCTTTCTTGCTTACTTACTAGCCATGGTTTAGAGTTTGTGTTCCCACGTACAGCACTACGCAATACATGAGGAATTCAAAGATTTATGGTGAATTCATGCCGCTCAATGAACTCGAATGGGCACTAAACTGCCCTCGACTTGAAAAAAAAATCAGTCCGTTTTCCCAAGATGACACGCTACAATCTCTTAATTTTCGTTTGTTCGGATTGATTTTGTTCGATTCAGCGAGTACATCGAATTTACGATTGGTCGATTAGCTTGTTTAGATCAAGAGAACACTTGTAGCGATCGATACATCAAATAGAGAATCAAATATTAACCTCTCCAGGGCACAAATGGGCGCAGCTAAATGGTTGACTGAGAGCCAATAAGAACCTGATGAAAGGTGCTTCATTTTGATTGGTTCAAATATTGCAAACACACGTGCTAAATTCCCCCAATTTGAGTTTATTTCACTGCGATTCTTTTTTTATTTTCACCAATTCTACCTGAAAATAAGAATCATTGTTTGTTTCGAAAAAAGGCTTAACGTGTGGATTGGACAAGTCGGCTGAAGTCGCATTTTTGCAAAATTTTCTTCCTTTATGTTGACCCCAATTTGACCTACTACCGTAAACCCTCCGGGAAATAGCACACCGTATGTGCTTTCAAGCACACAATGCCTCTAGTCATTAGACTATTTAAACACAAAAAAATTAATTACCAAATTAGTGAGTTATTTGTTCTCTCGTATTAGGCCTTGCATTGGAATCTGGAGACATTTTATTTGTAAATTCTATCTTTGTCATTTCTAAAATTATCGTCTATCCCAAAAATGCTGATTGTAAGTGATAAATTTACTGTTTTGAAATAAATTGCATTGGAAGTAGTGAAAACATGATGAATTGTAGCTAACTGCGAAATTCTAAGCTGCTTTGGCTAATCCCGATACGTCAACAGATGCCAAATTCGAATTTTAGAATCAGCCCTAACAGCAGTGACTGCGCATAACCGTAATTTAAATGAAAGCAGTATTTTTAACTAAGTTTGTTTCCGTTTTATTGTGTACAGACGCACCGTAATTTCCGTGCACCTCCTTTAAACTCGTTACCGGACATTCAAGGTCACACAAGGCACGCATAAAGCGCGCCCATTGGATTTGTTTACATGGCCTTGGGCTGAGCCAATGAAAGCTCTATTTTCGCGATGCGTTTTCTCTACGCATATACCGTCAAGGTATATGTGGTTATGTTAGTCAGTGGTTTGTCTTATTCTGGTAAAACAAAGACGCTAATTACTAAGGTGACAAATTTCTCGCAGATTGCCCAATGTCGTTTTGCCAAATTTTAACCCCATAGATGGACCTCTATTTATTGTGTTGAAGTACATCCCATCTCACCAAACTGACATGATCTAACCAAAAGAATAAGCTACCCACGCTGCAATTTAAATCACATTTAAAAATTGTCTTTTTTGTAAAACTCAAATCAGTTTATCTCGGAGTGCGGTTCATTCTAATCAGCATCGAAATTCGCCGCCTACACTTGACGCGGGCGTTGCTCGGCTGCGCAGAAAATCAATTTTTATTGATTTTTTTGCGCCGTCATCACGACACGGTCGATAACTCATGATTTAATCGATTTGTGAATGGGTGATTTCAGCATCGCGTGAACGTGGCCGTTTAGCGTAATAAAAAACCACTTTGTATGGTGCTTAAACCGATTTATAACGAGATGACAGCGCTTTATTTTCCATTGGGTGATTTTTACGAGATTCCAAATAACAAAAATTAAAAATGGTGTTCTTTTGGCTTTCAGCAAGATTAAAATAACGAGTGTCCGTAATTGGGTCACTATCTGAAGAGGGAACTACAACTATGCACCAACAATGTTTTTTTCGGAAACAAGTCGCGTGCACTCTAAGGTTCGCAGTGAGGAAACATCACATCCGCAGTCGGGTGAATTAGTTTAGTAATTTATGAAGTGAGTTGACTGAACTGGTGGTCTAGTCATCATCTGCTCATTCTAACAACCGACTTAGTGACAAAGGAGGCGTCATCTGACGATTTTGGTCTTCATGCCCGAAAACGGCCAGGAAACAGGTGGCTTCAAATAGGTTTAATTGACCAAACACAGGTCAGAACCTTCCGTAAGATGCCGTCCAGCAGAAACCCTATACGCTACCTACGGGACTCATTTTATAGTCTTTCTTGTCCATCCTCGTCTTTGGTTGGTTGCTTATCTTTAACATAGGTCACGGCCTTCCAAATAACCGTGTTTCTCTTCTGTTAACACCTCTACCTCAGTCGTCATCGTCTTTTTCTCATTCGGCTGTGAACATAACCCCTTCCACGACGTTGAATGCACGCAAGACACAAAAACACAACTGAGTTTCACCTGATCTTCTAAACTCTGCTTCCCCATCACGTCATTTCACGTACAAGGTCATGTCTCGTGGTCAGGACTGTTAGTAGCTTGACTTTCACGAATCAGGAAATTAAAAAAAGCCAAGTTTGAAGATTAAAAACAGCCTTAGCTACAGCATTTTGTTTTAGCGAGGTTGGTAGATTTAAACGCAAAATCAGTTTGGGGTTCAAATCAGTCAACATTTTAGAGCCTATTTTGATATTAGTGTGTGGTCGTTTAACGAAGAAGACTTATAGCTCTTCGCCAACAGTATCCGATTTTGTGTGAGCAGTAGCTATGACATTGGTGGCCATTTTGGTCCGGTGAACCAGTCAACACGTGCAGTCTCCCAATCAAATGTGCTCTTGGGTGACCTTGACGCAACCTCAAGATGGCTGACACATTCCAAGGCGGAAAGATGCGGGCGTAGATGTCAACTGGCCTGTTCACTAACTTGCATGCAAACCCCCTGTTTCGCATTGTTTGTCTAACAATTCCGAGTGTATAAGAACCCACGCGGGGACTGATGTAATCGCAACGCGCCAGAGAGCAAATGGTTTGTCATGAGAGGGATATTGTCAGTAGAAGCCTCTTTGACGATGATTGGTTGATCGCACTAACACCTTTGCTTCACATTCGTTCCCGTATTCACACAGCTAATTCTCATTGGTTAGAACAATTCAGCAAATACCCACTGCAAGATGATACGCGTCTACCGTCCATCCACAACCGTCAGACCACAATCAACATCACCATCATCATCGTCTACACCGCCACCGAGAGTTGGGGAAAAAGGGAGACTGGCAAGTCGGTTTCAATGTGTTTATTATGTGAAAAAAGGAAATAAACAGGGTTTGGAGTTAAAAGTTGTACAATTCAAAGTGGATCCAACAAGTGAATGTGCTGGAAGAGGAGGGGGAGGGGGAGGAGGAGACTTTCTCGAGGAACCTGAGCTTGGGTGATTAGACGACGGTGGAAATTCCGCAACAAACTGCCCGACAACTCGACCTTTCGCGCGCGGATGGCGTCGCAGGGTGCAACAAGCATGCCCGCACGCAAAAATTGTCTATATACATACGCCTGACTCCAGACTTCCCATCAGCACTTCGAAAAGAGAGGAAGCAGCCTAAAATGCCACAGAATGAGAACTTGCACAATAACGCCAACAGTACAACAAAAAATGCATGCTAGTGAGGACAGGGCGTGAGCAAAGAGGCATTTGGTACACAACCAGAGGTAGTAGTGATTAGCGCGCGAACGGTGAATACGTTACGAAGACACGGCGTTCACATGCTCCATCAAACGTACGATTAACACAGACCGCGTCAACGTCTCACGGCTGCTACAGTCGCGCCCTGGTGAGATTCCGGTGAATGCATCGGGAGGTTCAACAGCCAGAGGCCGTCATCGTTGTGATCAAGGCGGTGAAGTTGCAGACTTGGTCCCCGTTTCGTGGGAGAACAACACGCGATAATGCCCTCTCTACTAGTCGTTCGGCCTACTGTTCAGCCACGCTATGATGACGCATACACACAGCTCACAGCCCAAATCTATCAAATTTCGTGTTTTGTAAAGAATTTATGGTTCAGGAGGAAAAAGAAATGATAAAGGAGACTCACTCAGTGAACACCGGTTAACGCTCGGTCAAGAGGGATTCACCGATGTCGCTTCCGGGTGACGGGATGGAGGAGGAAATGGACTTCAGAGGGGGATCTGCGAACAGACTGTCCAAAATGTCGTTTTGATCAATCTGCTCTGGCGACGTCAGAACTGTGTGCAGCATCAGAGGCGAGGTGGCAGCCGCAGCGGCGTCGTCGTCGTCGTTGATCTCACGATTCGTCAGGGCAAGATGACCGCTTTGGTTGAGAGGGGAGGACGACGTCATCAGGGCCATGTCGTTGATGAGAAGACCGTCTGAGCGAAATGGAAAACACCTGGTGAATTGTGAATGAATTTACCCAAGTCGCTCATCTCTGGTAATGGTCTGGGACGACGGAGACAGAGCCGTTTGCTAGTTATTTAAACACAACTGTGCAGGCGAGGTCGTGCGTCTTTTTAAGTCACAAACCAATATGGGATAGAGTTGGTGGATGGCAAAACGCATAGCCTGGAGTTGCACTGCCTCACACCCTAGCACCGCTCCGCCAAAAGCGCGACCTTGACACGGAAACTGCCCAATCAAAACGTAGGGCGGCTGAACCGTTTCGACGCTGACGACAATTCCCACCGGGTTGACTGCTTCGTCGGCAGAACTACAGACGTTCAAGAGGCTTCCGTTGGTGATTTTGAGTGTAACTTTGAATCCACAAACAAGTTGAGAGGTCAACCGCACTACCGAGCTAGTCACGTTTGTAAAAGCGACCACTTCAGCTACAACCACTCATCCACCGTGTTCAGTTCATCCAAACACGGACTTCGGTGGGGATTAATGAGAAACTTTGTCGCCATCTGAAGTCAATGGACAAGACGCGATCGTGGGTGTCGCATGAGTTGATATAACTAAAAAAACGTGAGGGTCTAACGATTGCGGCAACAATTGGGGTTCCACGAGTGAAACAGGGTGTGCATTCTCGTATCACGACGATTTACGTGCGATGGAACCATAAAGTCTCCAGCTACTACATACATTCGTGGGGAACCAATCGCGTTGTAGATAATGCCGTTTTTGACAAAAGACAAGCTTAGCCAAGTTAGTCAGTATATTCGGACTGTGAAGCAGTTACCAGCCCAATATCCGTCTAACGTAGGATAGGATAATTTTGTTTAATTGACCCTAACATTAGCATTCACACAACTTTGAGCAGCATCAGGTAAAAAGGAAATGCTCTTACCTGGGAAATAGCAGTTCTCGCTGAAAATTTCTAATCACCAACCCTGAGGATCAGTCGGGTTCATTGCAAGACGACTCAAATGTCATTTGGCATCCAGACGTCAAGTCACACCTGTGACTACGTATTTACGTTTACAAACAAACCGTCATGGTAACCCACGAACAAGCGAAAACATGAAGTTTTTATCATTTAAATCCAGACTATTGTCGCATTTGCCTCGCCTTGGACCTCGTTTAATGCGCTTAGAAGGGATCTGTATTTGCGCACAACACTAGTTTTTCAAAAAACAAACAAGACATGGCCCGTCTAGTTTCGCACCTACATTACTCATTTGACGGTGTATTAGGTTTCCATGGGTAAGCTCGCTTAGAAAGCTATCGCACGACGACGAAGACGGTGCGTTTGATAAAGGAGGTGGGGAGAGGGGTTTGATACGCACTTCTGGTTAGAATACCTTATCGTTAACCTCAAGAGCCAGACAGATCACAAGATCTGGACATGCAAATAAGGCGTGACGCACCTGCGTTGCCGTGGACTGATGGAGAATCGTTGCCCACCGACTCTTCAGCGACCACGTCCTCCCAGACAAAAGCCTCATCACTACCGACAGGCATTGAGGAATTGACGTCAGCTTTCTGTGGAGAGCCCCCCAGGGAAGTGGACGAAACCTTGTGATGATTGCGCAGGTAGAACGCGGACAGATTGTCCTCCTTGTGAATGTTAGTCAGTGTCGGAGAGGATCTAGTTGCAAAAGAGGCGTTAGCTCGGTCGTAGGAGCCCGTCGGACAACCTTTCATGGGGACATTACTTACTCCTTAATGGTCGAACTGCGGCGGGTGGGCGATTTGGTGGATGTCTTGAGTTTGGACGAGTTACGGGTGTTGGAACGTGTCGCGTTGCGTCGCACACTTCCATCCATAACATCCACAGGTGCTGGAGGCAGCCAAGATTCGTCGGTGCTGGAATCACAGATGAATCGTTGAGATGGATCCATAAAGGCGTTGGGGAAAACCTCGACGTCACCACTTTGGCCTGACTGAACAGTGGGTTCTATAGACGACAATTGATAATCAATTGGCGACAAAGGAGTCTGCTGATCAAAGCTGTCAATATCAACCAGATGAGGCTGATCGGAGCAGTGGGGATTGTAGTGGAACGGCTATTAAATTAAAATACACAAAATGAAACCAAGGTGGAAAGTAGAGGAGGGAGAAAACTGGCTGAAACGACTCACCGTCGAATCTTGACCGTCCTCGGCATCTTCATTGACTGATTCACGCACATCAAGGCAAGGCAGATCAGGAATGGAAGCTGTTATTGAAGTATTGCTTAGATCTTCCTTAGGAAGAATCCTATGAACGACGGACGAATCGGTACGTGGACGCTTTGGGGATGAAGCGTCTTGGATTGCCAAAATCGATGATGACGACAGGACTGGCGTGGAGGAGCTGGGATTGGAAATAACCTGGACGCGCGGCGAATTGCACCTCGACAAAACACAAGCACCATCTAATGCACAAAATGGGCAAATAACCAAAGTCACCTACCGGAAGTAGCAGGCAGGGCTGAACTAGGCTGCGCAAAAAGCATCTTTTGAATCTGTGGGTTCGCGGCAAGAAGACGCGCTTTCTCTGATATCACTTTAGTGTCCCAATCATACATTAGGTCGGTCTGGTTGTCAGAAACCGAAGGCATATCCGTAAGAGCAAGTTTGCGCTTCCCAGAGCCAATTCTGATACCAGAATTTCTTCTCTCCGTTGCAATAGCAGACAAGAAGTTGAAAAGCTAAAAGGTAACACAAATATGTTAGTTACCGTTTGTATGAGTTGGCCTTGTTGCTCAAGTTGGTTACGCAGGTGTGCCATTTCACGGTACAACAGTTGATTTTCTGAGCGCAAGACATGCATTTGGTGAGTTGTTGATTCCTGGCGCGCTCTCATCTGACGAACAAGTTCTGAAAGTCGGTTGAACTCCGTTCCGAGGATTATTCGATGAGAGCCATTGGCTGCAACATGGTCTTGAACAGTGCTTGTGCTAACAGGTGCATTATTGCATAAATGACTATTAAGCAAATTCGCAGCAAGGTTATAACTTGGAGGTCTTCGATGTATCTTGCTTAACAAACTTGTATTGTGTCGAATAAAGTAAGTGTGACTGAATTCCATGTCTTCGATGTCCGATGATAACCCCAAAACGGGATCAGCACGGTTAATTTTCTTAAATCCATCTAAAAAATCACAAATTCAAATATATATATATATATATCTTAGCGTACACATATTAAGCTGCCGAATGAAACTTGATAGGTTATTGTGTTTGAAAAACAGTGGCAAAATCTCTTTAGCCAAGCGATTTCCATCACGGATGTGGAAACTCCGCCCAGACTATGGCAAGATAACGTAAAATGGAATTTTACCGAGTCCCAATATATAAGTTCATCTGTCTGAGGGTCGTCTACGAGGATCTTCAGTTTACTAAGGAAGGCTGGAATGTTACAACCCTGGTTGTGCATTGCCCTATGAGGCGCCTCACCAAAGAGGGGGTTTAACTGAAATTGCCGCGAATGAAAGGGTCAAATAAAACTTTCATCGAGAACAAACTTATGCTACAAACTGCATTTCATTAAGGTTTAACTTACCTACACCCTTTTAAATGCTTTAAATAAACAATTAATGTCTTTTTACGCTTTAATTTTTTTCTAATGCTTACTTGAAAAACATTAAAAATTTATACCAAATTCCACGCACGAAGGGTTCCTTCAGGAAAAAAGGAATTATTTTTTTAAAGCCACACATGACAAAAAATAAACGGCTGTGCAGTTTCACACCATTTCAATGAAGTCCTTACGGTTGGGATTTCTCTCAGCAAGTATGTATTCTACTGACCATTCTTGCGGCAATTAAACCACGGCAAGTAAGACCCTTCAGAAATTAATAGGCACCAATTTTTTGCCTTGTTAGTTTTTAACTAGCAAAAGTGCATGCTGTTTCGCATTTGTGCATCTATCCATTTGTATATTCAAGTCATTTTTTGTGAATTTTGAAAAATGCAAATGTTAATGCAAACTCGGGCCTTCTTCCAAAATTATAATCTGGATATCTCAATCAGGTGTGGATTATGCAGTCAACCCGCAGTTCCTAAAATTTTTTGGAAACTCTAACAAGTCAGCTTTAGCTTTAACCTAGAATTTGCCGTTTTATATGTCAATTTGCCCCCTATTTTTAACAAAACTACCGATTGTGGAATACGTACAGTTATCGATGATGTGAAACCAGATCTCAAATTGTAAATTTTGCCGATTTGTGCATACTTAATCTATTTATGCGCATATTGTGTTTTATAATCGCAGTTCATCAACATCGGCACTCGCTCTGTTAATTCTTCCCTTACGACAAGAGCAACAAACTTCCCTTGCTTCATTCTGCTGTCTACGACAGTTAATAATAAAAATAATAATCACACGAGAAACGTAGGAGAATGCAAATTGATTAGGTCACTTAATTGAGAATGCACGGCAAATCTATTACCAGAATCAGTGACTAGTAATGAAGCATGCAAAACTTAGGTACTCTGGTTAATGGGATTTTAGCTTGTTTGTAGTCTGCTTCATCACGCATGCTAGGCATATCGGGTGCAAATTACACATCTACCAGTCATAATAGTGACAGGATATATGTTTTTAATACTTGAGATCACAGACACGGATTGCTGATCCATGAACAGCATAAATAATTATCTAATCTCCTTTCAAAAAGGCGAATATTCAAAATGCATTCTTTAAACTGCACCACAGTAATGTATCTGAGCTCGTTACAAACATTTTGCCCTCCTAATGAGGATTATGGAAATCACACTCTCTCAAGTACCATGCTGGTCCAATGCAAATCACATTGATTTTTGACTTAGGATGGAATTTACGCACAAAGACACGTGTATTGAACCACACAAACGCACATTGCTACAATGCTTAGGAGTACAAAATGCTCCCAGCATATTATCACCCAAGTAATTGGCCACAAACTTTTTTGTTTTTTCGTCAGCTTAATACAAAAGCTCAATTTCAGCATTCCACACAAAGGTATAACTGCCGTCGCAATGTGATAGCACTACAGGTCTCACCTCCCTATTTTCCGCCAACGTCTTCACCAATGCTGCATGCCTACTCTCAGACACATCCTTCCAATACTTCACTAAGGTGATTCCTACAAAACTAATCTTTAGCTAATGATGTCCTACAAGATCACAGCATTTCCGTGATAGCGTTTTTCCTTGTCCAGTCTTTTCTACTTTAAGACATGCATGTCTACTGTTCAAACTCACGGACTTAGAAGCCTTTGATACAGCTAAAAACCTAACTAAATAACCTGGGACTATTAGAGGATTATAGTTCCTTGATAGTTAAATGAATACGGGGCAGAGGACAACTTGAAAGAAGTTGTGAAATTAGGAATCCTTCAATGTTAACAGATCTGCAAAGGTCAAGAGAAGGAAATGTCGGAGGGGATTACAGGGTGTAGGATTGTGCTAACAATCTAATTAGCCTGATCAACCAGGGGGCTTACAGTTTGTACATCACTCATTCTAGTGAGGTGGTTCGATATAGTGGTTAGAGAGAACGATAATGGGCTGCATACGGTAAGTATTGTTGGAAATTTATCATTAAACAGCGAAAGAGATGGCCGACAGTGTAATTTCAACCAGTTTCAGACTTCGTTAATTGTTGAAGAAATGAAAGAAATCTGTTGGTCCTTTGGTTGAACTACCGCCCATGTAGTGGAATAGGTAGCGTGGATTCTTATGTAGAATACCCGAGACCTAATAGGAAGTAGACTGGTACAACAGAAAAGGCTTTATTGACCAATCAAAAGCCAGAGCCACACGTCAAGCGCCTTCCATGCGAGTCCACCACACTGGCCACGCCGCTCATTATATACTGCACCTCATTCCTGTCCTTCTGTGGTTGGCTGCCTTTCTTTCTCACAAGCCATTGGATCGCGGAGACACAGAATTGGCTGAGGCCAGGTGGTCCAACATGTCTGCGCCTTGATCCGACGCCACACTGTCTCCCCCTCAGCAATGAAGCTGTCCTCACCTTCTGGCTTGGTTCCTTGCACTGTTGCTGATATCCAGTTTTGTTAAAATATCAAGTTCGAAACTCCCCGCACCCCACATCTGTCAGGTTAGTGGCCCATGCGAATAGTTGACGAGGGACTTTGCTCTTGTAGACTTGCAGGAAGGACTCATCATCCATCGAAGGTCCATTCGCAGATGCAGTCTAGCTGGCTTTCACTGTCCAAGTCGTCGTCGCTGAGTTGCCAATGCCTCTTCAGATGCAGTAGTCCTAATCCCGGACAATGTCTATGGATCCGCTTTATTGGACATCGGATGAACGCCCTGACAAATTCAGCTGGCATTGAAGGGTCTTCGCCTCTGTTGTCCATTGAAGAGAATGGGCTGAGGTTCGATTTGCGTTATTGACACGCATTCGCTGCCACTAATGTAGAATACCCGAGCCCTAATAGTAGAAAGACTGGTACAACAGAAAGGCTTTATTGACCAGTCAGAAGCCAGAGCCACGCGTCAGGCGCCTTCCATCCGAGTTCGCCACGCTGGCCACGCCGCTCATTATATACTGCTCCTCAGTCGTGTCCTTCTCTGGTTGGCTGATTATCATCCTCCTATGCCATTGGAACACAAAGAGACACAGGATTGGCTGAGGCCAGGTGGTCCATCATGTCTGCACCCTGATCCGACGCCACTGTAGAATACCCGAGCCCTAATAGGTAAAAGACCGGTACAGCAGAACAGGCTTTATTGACCAATCAGA
>UXSR01000606.1:0-24528 GCA_900604375.1 Mesocestoides corti
CAGGACCGGGGATTGATCGAATCTGGGGTAGAGGACGCGTGACATCGCCTGAAAGAGAAGGCAGGGCGTAGATCTCTAGACGAGGGTGGGGAGGGTTTAGTTGTGGAGGCAGGACCATACCTGGCATGCCCTCGAGCCTGCGTCGCTTGTGTCTAGACGACGAGGCGCAGAAGTCTGGCTCCACACCGAGAACTGCGTCGACGGCTGACGCGAGGGCCGGGTCGTAGGTGTTCTGTTCGTCAACTCTCCAGTTCGCGCAAGTGAAGGAGGAGGAGGAGGAGTTGAAGGCAGCACACGACCCCGCACTACGCGACCTGGTCAAGGCGGCCAGCAGCTGGGCATAATTTTCCGCCAATTGGGACGCCTGTTTAGAGTACCTAGAGACAGAAAATGCACGAGCAACACGTCCTCTTTCAAAAGATGTTTGAAATATCGTGATGGAAGGCAGCACCTCATACTGTTGGAAAATGCAGACCAAACGGCAGTCTGAATCGTCAAAGATGACTCAATTTTTGCAGATGTTATAGCAAAGTTGTTTGATATAAAAATGAAAGAACAGCGAACGCAATCTTGAAAATACCGTCCACTGTTTTTTGACCTTGACGCTTAAATGTCGTCGTGAGAGAAACTTGCAGGCTTCGAGGCATTGAAGTCACCATCGTGAGAGTTTACACACACTGTCTGGCGTTTTGAACTGGTTATCCACTTAGACGTGCTGCTGCTGCTGCATTGACCGGAACAACTAGCAGTCGGAAGGTGGGGCGAAGTCTGGTGGATATACCACGTGTGGAAGAACTTGCCATCCCACGTTCAAGAAGGTCTTCTGAGTGAGGTGGTCGAGCGTTGTCAAGCAGCAGTATGACTCGTCTGCTTCCTTGCTTAGTAAATGGTTTTTTCTGATCAAATTCTTTGCTGTGGCATTCCACATTCACCGTCTGACGACCAGTTTGCATGACTTCGTGGTAAAGTACACCCTTCAAGACTTTCCCAACTAAATGCATGGGAGAACCTTCTTCTTCTGCAAGTGGATGTCCTGTTTCGGCGTCGATGTACTGCGTTGTCGGGCATCTAGCCACGACGTGCTCCCTCTGGGATTCTGGTAACAAAAAATATACTTTTTCATCACAAGAAGTCCATTCACTGCTTGTCGCCGGCGGTCAAGCACTGAAAGGCAAGGAGGCTGCGTTAGGTCAACACAAGTGGAGGAATCCAACCTCCAAGTTTTCGCATTTTTCGTTTGGGTGACTCCTTACTGAGATGCTGTAAGCTCCTGCTGCGTGTGTGTTGAGTCTTCGTGCAGTAAAGCTTGCAATTCCACGTCTTCAAACGCTCGAGGCTGCTGTCTGGGGCGCGGCCGGTCACCAAGATCGAAATTACCACTTCTAGTAACACGTTTCAAGCAGCTAAACGTCGGCAGCACCGAGAACACTACAAATTGATTCCCTGCGTGCTTCTGAAGCATTTTCTCCCTGCTTGAATTCGCATAAAATGCAGTGCCATCGCAAGCGCGGTTTATCAGTTGCCATCGTCGTTAGACTTGTAGTTCAATTTTGAATATTCGAAGCCCACAGTAAGCACCACGCAGACAGATCACGCGCGAGATGCATTCCCCCGTACACCGATCCAGCTCAATCGGCCTGAATTTTCGACCCGCCTTCCAAACTACAACAACGCCCATTTAGGAAGCTACGCACTACTGGAGGTCACGGCACGCGCAAATGACCTTGACCTACTTCGCGGACCAAACTGGATCCGACGCGATGGCAGAAGGCAACGGCGGCGACGGTGGCAGCGACTGTTGCGACCGCAGGCGAGACTTCAAGATCTGCGGCCTGCGCCTCTTCGTCGTCTCCATGGCAACGGCACAGCGCGCGGCGTCCTCGATAAGACGCCACGAGTAGTGGCAGCGTCTGGCGACCTCGCCGATGTGCGAGTAGGTGGGCGGTGGGAGGCGTTTGGTGTAGCCGAAGTGGCCTTCGCGCAGCTCCATCGCGCGGTGCCACTCCATTATGGCGTCCTGCACTACCGACTGTCTAAATGAGAGAAATCGGTGACAATTTGGGGGGGAAAGAGGGGTGGTGGGGGGCGGGGAGGCAGATCGAGGTACCTGTCAAACAGAGCGGCACCTAGGAGTTCACGAGAGGCTGCCTGTTCCTCGATTGGCACGAGGAACTCCCCAGTGCCGGGCTTTTTCAGTTGGCAGAGAAAATCGACTACCTGAAACCCATACAAAACAACGATAACCTCCTACAGCTACTTAAAAGTAATGCGTAGTAGGGGGTTTTATCACTTGCCCTCTTGAAGCCTGAGTGGGCAGCTGCCATGATAGGCGACTGGCCGTACTCGTCTCTACACATAGCCGCGCCGTGTTGCAGCAGTAGCTTGAGGCCATTCAAGTTCCCACTCTCGGCGCAGTCGTGGACGGCCGTGTTTCCTGCACGTGGAGAATGCACAAACGGGTTAAGTCGGTTGCCGTGGTAACTAGCGCCTGACGTAAGCCAGGCATGTGGTGAATTAGCGCACCGCACGCCAACAGTGTAAACAAAGTAGGCGTGATGGTTGGAAAGCCTTACCTTTGGACGAGCGTCGATTGACACGGGCGCCCTTGCTCAACAGGTACTTGGCGACGTTTTCGTGGCCACGGAAACAGGCGATCATGAGGCACGTGTGTTCATGGCGATTTGAGGTTTCGAAGTTGGCGCCATGATCGATTAGAAAACGCACGACCTGAGTGTTGAGGGCAAAACCACATCACATGCGCACATAACAATTGGCGGTGACGCTCGCATTAATACGACTGCTTAAAAGCGTGACAGCACTTCAGCGTCCGGTTACGAGAACAGGTACTACCAAACTCATTCACATCTGACAGATCTGGCTTCAACTAGACTACTGACTTGATGTATGCTGTGACACAAGAAGCACTTGCAACTCCAATATTCATTTTTTGCCAATTTGCAGCATTGCACCAGTTGTAATTACAATAAAGTCAATTAAACGACATTATTAAATGTTCAGTGGTTAAATCACATAAGCAATCCTTGTACACGTCTCACTACTTTAATACCAATTTTGCAAGCTTGCTAAGTCTACGTGACTACTAGCGGAGTTGGTCAAAGTCACGGGCTTTAACATGGTGCCTCAGGCACGGAAATTGGAGGAGACAAAAGCTACCTCCTCGTGTCCATCGTAGCAGGCAGCACGAAGAGCCGTGGAACTGGTGATTGTGGTGCGGTTAACATTGGCGCCACGCGCCACAAGAAAGCGAACAATCTCGATGAAATTTGCCGCAGCTGCACACCAAAGAGGCGACACACCCTCAATCGTTTCGCCGTCGAAGAAAACTGTCCCAGCCTAGGGCAGAAAAGCAGCTAGACAAGCACTTTTGTGCGTGAATATAAACACGCCCATCCACAGATTAACTCAATCGATTAGGGTAAGCTTAAAAAACTAATCATTTATTCAGCAAGCACTAACCAACGATTTCTGAATTAAAAGTTGCATTGATATCAGACATTTACGCAAACTTAGTCCCTTAAATAACAGACATTTTGGCTAAAGAATGAATCGACGAGTTCCACGTAAATCACGTAACGGGATATTTCAAAAGCTATTCAAACCTCAATAAAAAAAGCGAGAGTTAAAAAGTAATTTAAAAAAACAGTGAGGAGTAATAATCTTTCTACACAATGGCAGTTAAGGAAGAAGATAGTCCAGTAAAAGGTAATTACGAAATAAAAACATATGAAGCAACTGTAAAAATCAGGAAACAGCTACCTGTTCCAGATCTGCTCCACATTCATCCACTAAGTGCATTACAACGTCCAAAAAACCTAAGAGTGTCAGACTGCCAAGTTTGACTACCAGTTCGACATGCGGCAATTAGACATGTTTGGCCACAGCATGAAGGCTTGTTGATAATCGATTGAACATCCCTGCCCATGCGTCTCAAAGTACTAACGCGTTCCTTTAAATCTTCGAGCATCCCCTCAGTGCATAGTGTTACAAACTCAGCACTAACAGCCATTATGGAGAGGTAAAACCCAAATAAACGACCACAAAATCTCAACCGTTCTTTTTAAAATGTACGTGAGCTTTGATGCCAATTTAAACAAGGTATTTGTCTTCGATTTAGAAATATATGTGCCGTCACGCATACTGTAAACAACCTTGGATTATAAGCTAGTTTTTGTCTCGCTTTTTTATGTTTTTCTTTACACTATTAATATCTAAATTTTCAACAAAAAACTGTAATTCTTATAAACCTTCCAAAGTAGAAACGTATCTACTTAAAAGAAGTCGATACCGCTACGCCATCAGCAATAATTTTCGCCAAGGTTAATAAAACATTTTTGATAACTATTCAATTTTGATTATCTCTATGTCTCCTGTCTATTTTGCAGATTTCATGTTCAATTAATTTACTGTCGTATAGACTTTCTGAGCAATGTTTATGGCGTGCGCTAACTTGATTTGATTATTTTGTCCACTTACTTATTTTCTAAGTATTTTTTCTGGTCTTTTTAAAAATTTAGACTACATATTATTTTTGGACCTGCCCCTACATCTAGTTATAACGGCTTTTGGTTTTTCACACTCATAAATTATGAATTTTTTTAAACAATTTCATTGCAATTTGTGTGACATTTGTGCACGTCAGACTCTGTGCGCACGTTCAAGCAATGCTGTCGAAAAAGTAGACATGGCTGTTCGCAAGTCCATTCTGCAACACAGGGATAAATTGTGTCGTTCTTATCTAAAGAAATTCAGTCTTCGCAGCAAAAATGATTCCGATGTCACGACGTAGGTGCAAGAGCCATATGTCGAGTGACAAAACTGATTTTTCGCAGGGTGGCGTTGTCTGGATTCAGATTCAAATTTTTCTTTAAAGCAATCCAATGTATGTGCCCGTTTTCTTACTGATAGGCTGCCGCTACTACTTTCGGCCTGTTTTACTGCTTCCTAAAGTACATAGGATACAATTTGCCACTGCAACAATATTGTAATAGTTGCCGCTAATAATAACTTGATATTTTGCCTTTTATATTAAGTAATTAATTAATTAAGTGGCCATGTTCCATTATTAACTACCCGACTTAATGCAGATACATGTACACTCAGAATAGCCTTTCCTAGGGATGAATTGAAAATATATCTTATTTTGTGGTTGCATACATTTCCACTGAAAAAGTTTGAAAACGTGCTGTGTTCAGTAGAATGTGTGGTAGCGTCTTTGTTTTAAAACAAAAGCTGTTTTGTACACCATAACCATTTACAAATGCACAAGCATGTCTTGCTTACAATGTCGCAAATTCCAAATATATAGACCACCTCTTACTGTCGTGGCCAAGTCTGTTAAGTTGCATAAAGGCAGACACCGTTTTCACTACCGTTGTGACATTTGCAGGCTAATTTTTGCGTGGAGTCTGTCTTCAAAAAACTATGGTTTATTATGATAACAAAAAAAAAACAATTCCATGCCAGTTTAACTGCTGTAGCTTGCATTAACTGCAAATCTGCACAAAAAAGCGGACTTCTGACGCCACTTTCTCGGCCGAAATCTCCAACACAATGCTGCGACGGGAGATTTGATTGGTTTGTTTATAAAAAAGAAATATTTTTTCTCAAAATGCAAGCTGATTCAGTTTGCGAGAAAAAAGGGCCAAATTACAGTTAAAAAAGAAATTGAAATGGTGGATGCACTAGTCTGGTGTTATAAATAAATGTTGAACTTTTCTACTTTCAACCTAATAATCGGAGAGAAGGATTTCATCATTTGTCGTATCTCCAAACTGTCGGCATTCGGGAAAATCAGCTTTGATGGTTGTCTGGCTGTCACTAAGGTGGTCTTTGGAAAGGGTAACATCCTCGAATATGTCAACGTACTCCTGAACGTCATCACTGCACGGTTTCCGTCGCCTGCTGGTGCCCACTGAAATGAATGGAAGAACATCTTTTTAGCCTATCAGCTAACACTACCAAGGTCACGAACTGGTGCTTTTCATTGGTTTACCTCTGCTATGATTGTGATGGATAAATGAGACTTTAAAAATGGCGGACAGTTTGCGGAGTGACCTTGAAGTGAGTGAAATTTACAAGACAGACAAGAAACGTACACGCTGTTGGGGGCGTTTTCCTGGAAAATACAGATGGGGCGCTTCGCGTCTTGGAAATCACCTGCGATTCGTGCACCGCGGGCTGATGGGTTGACAGGTTTGCTGATTCACACGAGTCCGGCAATGATTGTGTCTGATTAATTCGACTGACATCAAGTGGGGCCACTAAAATAAAAGCGTTCTATGTGAAAATCCGGTCGTGTCGGGATATCCAATTTGGTGTGTACTATCGCAATTCCATTGGCAGATCGTTTACTCACGGTAACTAGTTTCAGAGATTCTGGAGGCCTTGCCTGGAATGGCGATGAAGACATCGCTGGATGAATCTGTGTCGAAGGAGGACTCATTTCTGCTTGGCTGGGTGGACACTCTGTGTTTAGCTGCGACCTCCGTCTGAGGCGTGATTGGACAGGTTATTATTGAGGAGGTTCGTTTCCTTGGCATGGGACTCGGTTGGGCTTGGGAAGCATTCTGAAAATAAGTCGTAAGGGGGTAAAACAGGTAAAAAACGAATGCAAACCGTGTACGTTTGGTGGAGAATATTCATAAGCACTCTGAACCAATCAAACTGCGGGATTTTGAATTTGAACGAATCAAAAATTGGCTCATTTTAATTAAAGTCTCTAAAACACACGAGTTTTATTTAAGAAAAAACTGGCACTCTTCTATGCAAAAAATTCGCATTTTCGCTAACAAACCAATCCGGAAAACGCAGTGGACTAAATCTTCGCAACCATTGGCTCTTAATTCACGCCAATTAGCACCAAGCTCAAGCTCTGTTGCCATTGGTTAATTGCGGGAAATTGTGCTGAAATAAAGAATGATGCGAAGTGCAAAAAATCTGCCTCAAGTCAAACCAAAAAATTTAAAAACGATCTTTTCCACTCGAAAACTCAATTGCTTACGCAAATAAATGCAGTTAAATAGAAATGTGCGCATTACTGAGGCATTTGCAATCCAAAACTGAAATGCGCGCTAATTACGATACGCCAAAAGCGCAATTTTTAAACAAAGGAGTTTTTTGGAAGAGCAATTACACCACGTCGGCGGAGGACAGAAAGATGCACAGGCAGAAGGAATAAAAGACTTCGAAAAAAAATAACATACAACTCATAGTGGGCAATTGCTCTACCTGTGATTTGGATGGCACTAGTGACTCTACCGAGTTCGATGTGGCGACATTTCGAGTTAGTGTCGAGGACTTGGGCAATTGACGCCACGAAGACGCCTGACTATCAAGAGCATTTTGGCGTCTCTGCGACGGTTTCACCGTCTCGCCAACACCGAGTCCGTGCCTCAGGGGTGAGATCATTCGTCGTAGAGCCAACTGGATCAGCTGAAGTTGGTGTTCCTCGTTTTTGGAAGTGAATCTGCAGGCGCAGGACAAATTGTACAACTGAAATATGGCGGTTCAACTAAAGCGATGCTGAATGCATGCGTTGAAGCGTTTCGCTGTGTGGTTGAGTAGAACTCGCGCGAAAAATCGATAAACGCTTGATCGACGCGCCAAGTCACTCAAGGTCGCACTGATTACAGCTTTAAAACACTGATGCCACGGCCAAGTTTGCCGAACACTGCAGAATGCAAACTCACTTTTGGTGTTGCGGGTCGCCGATTCGCTGAACAGCCTTCTCTACCGCCGTTAGGGTCGTGTCTATTCGAGCGAATAGGTGTTGAAGAGCGGCTTTTCCGTTTTCAGCCTTCGCCGCCGTGTCAAGATTCTTCTGAAGTCAAAGTGAAACGAGGCAAGCTGATGCGGTCTGTCAAACGCAAAACTCACGCACACACAGCATTCAACACAGGTACCACCTGAGTGTGTGTGTGTGTGTGTGTAAGTTGATGTGTGTGTGTGTGTGCTTTTTTTGGAACCAATAAAAAGAAGGTTGTTTTGGTAAATGTGCCTAAATTAAGAATTTTACTGTTTTAATTTAGAGGTGTCTGAATCTGGTGGTTATAAATAGACGACGCTAGGGATGCAGCAATTAAGTTTAATTTATGCAAGCGTTTAAGTATGGCCTCTTTTTCCATAATCACCACGTCAGCGATTACCCCGATGCTATTCTGATTGGCTAACCACTGGAATGCAACTCACCATGTGCTTGATCAGCTGGTGTCTGAGTCTGTCGTCGTGGCCGTCACTGCGCTGAAGCGTCGTCTGGTCGGATTTGGCACTGGAACCCGATTGGCGTTTGTCCACAGTGCTTAGGCTGGAGTTGCTAACCGATGAGATGCGACGGTGTGGCTTCGCGTCGGTCTTCTTGGCCGTGCTTCGAATTGACGCTGACGCACTTTTGATGCGTCGGAGGTCCAATTCGGAGAAGGTGGTGAGAAGGGAACGTGGAATACCCAACCGCATGTCCACATTAGCTCTGTAAAACAATAATACAACCGCGAAATTTAATAACACAGACAGGCGACGCAGTAAGTGCTTCCACGTAGGCCATACTTGACACGGTGAGCACGAGCCGCTGCTCTCCACGGCACTCCGGGAATCATTTGAGCCTCGGAGTTGTTGAAATTGGATTCGTTTCTGGACGGCCCAGCACTGCGACGCGAGCTGACTGACCGCGACAAGGCCGAGAACCGCGGTGTCACGGGAGTCGAGACGCTGGTAGCGCGCAGTTTGTGGCTGTGTTGGCTTCGTTGAAGCTGTCGCCTTGGCGACTGGCTTGAAGGCCTCCGCTGAAGGCTTCGTGCACGCATTCGGGGGCCGGATTTGGGGTCGTATGCACCTCCACCTGGCTAAAATGCAAAATTTGACGCGGGCATTTCAGTTTAAATTGCAAGCTGCTAATTCACAGGCATAGAATTTAAATGCAGTTAGACGACTCAAAGCTCTTGAACTTAAATTTAGACTCACAATAGAAGTCATGACTTAGTGTGTGTGCACGCGTGTGTTTAGCGAGTTTTTTCATTGTGCATACTTATGAAAGACGTCGTCGTCATGTCAACAAGTTTGAAAATTACCATGGCAACCAATTATCACTTGATTTGTATGGAAGATTATCTCCGCCTTCCTCGACTAGGCATCAAACATAGGAAAGATAGGAGGCCTTGAAATATTTTTTAAAATAAAATTGACCACTGTAGTAGGAATCCAAATCTTCTTTTGATTACGTTTCCATGATAGCGGCTTATTATGTGTTGTCAGTTTAAATAATACTTATGACTCACTCCTAAATCTCATTGGTCCACGTTTACACACGTGCGCACTAAGACCTACCCGAAACTGTGGCCTTGAGATGGCCTTGGGCTTCGCTGGCGGGGGTTTTGGTTTGTAGTGCCGATTGAACGAGGAGGTGCGTTTGGGTGGTGTCGGAGCGTCCAGATCAAGCCTATCCACACCCTCGATGCCCGGCCAATCAGATACTCGACCGGGATTCACGGACCTTGCCAGTGCTCGCAGCCATTTATACTAGGGAGAGGAAGGTGCGTGCAAGTTGGAATTGGTATCGTTGATCATTGTTTGGCCCTTATCACGCTATTGGTCAGTTTAGGTTGAGTTAAGCTCAAGTCAATAATGGGATGATTGTTTAATCATCAAGTATTTGAGCTTTAAAAATGTCATTTTTTGCAAATTTCATTAAATTTCATCGTGGTTTTTTTCACATATGTGTAACACTTTGCACCCTGTGGTCCGATACTGCAGGTGAGGCTAAGTGACTTGAAGATTTCTTAAAATTGCCCCAGGAAATTGCACATTTGTCACCAAAAAAACCTTTCCAGCAGTATAGGCTAAAACACAGCGCCTCGTCCTTGTTTAATTACTTTGCTGATAGTAACTGCTTGTGTTTCCTTTCGTGGCAAAAAAAATTCCCTTTTTCACCAAGAATTCAATCCACAAATGCAAAGCTCTTGCAATTGGCCAACTAATTAACAAACCCCTAGCAACGTAAACTTTGCTTGACTTTGATTGGCCGTTAATCGCTTTTTCTAATTATTTCTAAATTTCGCATTGCACAGTGCTGGTTATTAAAATAATTGCTTGTTTATGTAGCATGCAACTTACTTCTGTTTGTTTGCCATGAGAATTCAGTAGAACACGCTCGGTGACAGATCGTAGGATATTTCTGTCTATAATTTTAAAACAAACGTATCGCAAATTTTGATTGGTTAATAGGTGATTCCAAGGACAGGCAGCAACCCACCCAAATTCCGGTTCCTTCGCAAATCAATAATATTTATGACCTTGTTGCCAGATTCCACGAGGTCAGCCTCCGCCTTTGCACCCGGAGACCTGAGGATACCCAACCAACCGAGTCCAGCCTCGTCACCGAGGCCGCAGTTCTGCATATCCACGGCCTTCATCCACATGTCGTCTTGGAGCACGTCGGAGAGCATTTTGGACCCGGAGTTGCCGACGCGGGGGTTGTCGTTCAGCGTGATTCGACGCAGTCCGCCGAAGCTGTCGAAATTGGGCGTCTGGTAGCGCAACGAGTTCTTCCAGATGTCGCTGCGTCGATGCAGAGCGTGAAACTAGCCAGAAATTGGAAAGACTCGATTTTATTTTTTATTTTTTTTGGTGAACTCAAACGCCATTTTTGACGTATCTTGCACTCCCTCGCATCGCGAGATTTGAAAGACGCGCTTACCAGAACTCAACCGACAAAGAATTCAAGTAGAAACCGTTTTCTGGTGGTCTAATGCACCAGCATAATAATCGATTGGTTAACTAACACCCGGCCAATCAAAACGCGCCAAGGTGTGGTCGAAAAACGTTCAGCGCGGCAGTTTAATGTATCAAATTCACACCAATCAAAGGCGTTTCGATTCCCAATATCGTGGTTTCTGCATTATTTGTGTAGATTTGTTCAAAAAGGCATTGGAAACAGTAAGAATTTAAAATGAACATTTTAATTGTTAATTTATTTGCATTTGTTGAGTGTGTTGTTGTTGTTGTTTAATGCAAAAGTAATTAGCGCGTGTTTTCAGTAATCAACAAACAATTTTCTCAGTGGAGGTACTTTTAACAAAACAAAGACTTAGTGCATTTTTAATTCGTGAAAGAAATTTCCTTTTGGGAAAAAAACGTAATTACCTCCAGAACAGCTAATAATCTAGCCTGGTCACGGATTATTTACAGCAAGTTTAAAAAATTAATTTTTCTGTGACGAAAAAATCTGCAATTTTTCTTTCGAAAAACTCAAAAGGAAAATTTAGTCATGTTTAGACTAAAAGTAAGGTTAATTTAACAAATTGTCTAGCTGTTTTCAAGGAGGCAATTGGCTAAATTACCGCGCAAAAAACACTACCTACCTGATTGAATTTTCGACTTGAGTGAGTTTAAATTAAATAAAGACCTGCTGCAGCCACAATGCACTTGAGGATTTGCCAAGAATTATGCTTCGTCTGCCTGATTTTTGCGATTTTAGCCAACCAGAAATTTTATCTCGCAGAATTTCGTTTTTCCGTGTCTATTTAATAATGCAAAATGTACTGCAAAAAGTTGGTAAAACTTCTTTTTTTAAACATGTTTTTCTTTTGTTACAGTGTTCCAGAGACTATAAAAATTTAATTCTGAGAAAAGTGGACGTTCCTTTTGACACAATCTAAATTTATCACTTTAAAGAAAAACAATGATAAGAAGATATTGACTAGAAGACAAGAAAAAGAGACAAGTAGACAGAATTTTTGACTGTTTGTGTTACCTCATGCTGTCCCAACGGTTACGATTTGTCGGCCGCATTAAATCGCTGCGCCTTGTCACCATGAGACTATAGATGTTGACGATGATAGGGAAGATAACAAGCTTTTAAACGGACGTCATTGTTCCATGAAATTCAAACCAAACACTTTTAAATATCGGAGAAGTTACTTATACGCGTAGTATGGTATTTTTCTGACAGATTTATAACTAGAAAATCTGGCCTCGTTGCAGAGTAAAAAGGCCTTTTCAGATAACTCAGACTAGTTGGTTTGATGGAAGACGTTGTCCGAGTCTGGCGTATACGGGACAAGAGCATTTGTGAACCACGTTGGCACATAAGGCAGGTCTTCCAACTATTCACAGGAAGTGGATGACCCTCACCTCGATGTCAGTCGAAGAAACCGATTCCTTTGAACACGAAAATAACCAAAGCTGTTAACGCATGCATTCATCGACGCTGCAAGTAACTCCGTCAAAAATCACCGACACTGCTGATGAACCCATGCAACTGCCTAGACGAACTCGAAGCTGATTCAATGAAATAATTCGATGGTTGATTCCCACACCCACTGAAATGGCTTCATGTTTTCATCATACGATTCTTAGGTGTGTTCGAGGACTAGATTCCTGTTGGTAATCTTCACGATGCCAAACCTTCCAAGACGAAACGAAGCATATTTCGTCAACATTTGTGCTATCTTGAATGATAAGCTTCCTGACATTCCACATCGTCAACACCTTGAAGGCCGTGGCTATACGTACTCCTTGAAGGCCAATACCGCTTCAAATGTTGGAAAAGATGGATTCACGAGCGTTGAGGTTTACAGGATCACTCGAATACTGGCGAATGTGTGTTCAAACAAGCCTCACGATGTTTGGATGATTAAAGTGCTGTTTACGTGTTACCAAAACATACTGAAGGTCGTTTTAGACCCAATAAAAAACATGCTTACTAATGGAACCTTGTAAGTTGATGATTGGCCAGAAAAAAGGTTCTCTTTTTATCTCAGTTGGTGGAATCTTGGGGACCTATCCAAGGAAGACATTTTTCCGAAAACCCGAAGTCACACGACTTATGTCCATCATGGTGACCTCTGACCTCAACCAAACAAATACTTCATCCTGATTGGTCATTTTAAGGAATATTTTTAAAAGGTGATTCCGACGTGAATCACAAATTCAGAAATGTTGAAATTTTATAGATTTAATAAACTACCAAGTCACGTGTTTTATGAAAAACAAAACATTTTTTGGAAGAGAATTCATTGCAAATTCGATAATTTAGTGAAACTGCAAAAGCTAAAGGAACGCTTTGCAAAAATTTAACAAAATTATGGAAGCACCTTTACATGCACTTTCCTACATATTATTCAGTGTAATGATGACCAAACAAAGGTCTTATTATTTGCCTAAAATTTCCTAGATGTATGAATAATTTTTCGAAATAGGCCCTATTAAAAAATGCAGCAATTAGCCAATGGCATTAGAGTAAATGCAAGTATGTTGGAAAATGTTTTGTTTCTCCCCAGAAAGATTTTTGCTGTGCATAGCGACTGGGGTGCATAATTGTGCTTTTAAATAGGCATTGCCTCCAAAAGTCAGTTGTCAACTCTACTGTAACATGGCTCTCTATGGTTGTTTTTTTTTGGTAAAATGCTCCTTCAAGTCACCCACGAATCACTCATTGGCCGATTAGTAATTAGCCAATTAGCGCTTCAGGTGTGCAGGCGATATATGTCTCTCTATGCGAACACACGACTGGAAATCAAAGCACACTTTCCGACCGCTTGCTACAAAAAATGAGTAAGTTGTGCGTTACCTTTTTGACATCAATGGTCTTATTTTAGCATATTAAAAAGTATAAAATTACAGTATTGCACCGTGACATCAACTAACTAATAGAATTTACACAATCAAATGCATTCCACAAACCACATTTAGTTTTATGTGAAAAATGCGCCTGCTAGCAAAATTTGCGCAACTGAGGGGCAGAATATTTGTGCGTGGATTTTTACACAGGATTAAAAAATGCCTTTTTTGAGGGAAAAAAAGCACCGATTATTGCAAGGGGACAGTTGCCCTCAGGAAAAGCACTTAAGTAGCCAACGTGACTTTTAGCTTTAAAACGATTTACGTTGCACCACGATTTTCATGTAAAACGACTTCGTGTCAGTGCCGAAGAAGGTCAAAAATCGGTTGTTTTACGAAACTAGAAGCCGTGTCCGCGGAAATTTTGAGCTCAAGAGTGAATTTGGCCTAACTACTGCCTTCTCAAATCCGATTTCTTGCGTATTTTTGCAGATTCAACGAATTCCACACACGAGGACTTCACTCGCCAACAGAATTTTCACGTGCCGACCTTGGATCATCCAGTCGGTGTCGTCCACGGAGGGAGAGTGGTGTACCAGCATGTTGGAAAGTTAGTCCGACCACCCGAGACGTCCAGCGCTGCCACCTCGCAGCCTCGTTTTTCCATCGAAGACGGACCCTTCGTGGCGGTGGTGTCGATTGGAAGTCTCTTCGTGGCGCTGACGGTCGTCCTGGTAGCCGT
Organism: Mesocestoides corti; assembly: GCA_900604375.1. Taxonomy (NCBI): domain Eukaryota; kingdom Metazoa; phylum Platyhelminthes; class Cestoda; order Cyclophyllidea; family Mesocestoididae; genus Mesocestoides; species Mesocestoides corti. The sequence continues at coordinate 14,315 of UXSR01000606.1, forward strand.
CAGCTTTGTGTTCCTGCGACGTCAGTCCAGGAAGGAGGTCGCACGGCAGCCCAGCGGCATGATCGTCACTCACAGCGGAACTGCTCGGCACTTGGAAGAAGCCTCAGTGATGGAATGGAAGTACAGCCTCACCTCCAGTACGTCGGGCGACTTCGACGAGCTCTCAGACGTCTCAGAGGTAGTTGATCTAGACGACACGCCACCGCACACCCTGGGCAGGGTCTTTGCAAACCCACATTTGTGTCCGCGACACTCCCAGATGTTACACATTCACAGCGCGAGTTTTGTGTAAAGAATACAGTTTTTGTCACGTTTATTAAATTCTCTAAATTCTCCGCGCAAAGTGGTTGCAGTTAAACAAAATTTCACCAATCACCTGATCGATCGATTTTTTGAAGGCGAGTTGAAACCAGCACGGAGATTTGAATAAAGGCATTTCACGGCCTATGTCACATGAATTTAATGGCTTATCTGGCAAAATTTACGGCGCAATCAGCCATTCCCGTGCAAGATCAAAAATAGATTAAACTGCGTAGTTGAGGCTCACATTAAGTGTCTTTCGGGCTGGTGTTTTCCAAATATTTCCAGTCCCCAGACACAAAAGTGGATTCCTGTATTATTTCCTTAATATTTACTCAGCTAGCATTATTGATTTGATTTTTATATGAATTTCTATAAATACGATTGGCTAGAATTGTGGTGAGGGGGATTCAAAATGCCGTTTTCGAAAAGTAAACTAAAACAATTGTTGCATTCCTAAAAGACTTGCATTATTTTATGTAGAGTTGTGTTAGAAGTAAGGAATTAGCATCTTAGATGTCGCACGCATTTCGATTTCAAAAATTCGACCACACTCTTCCGAAAATTTAGGAAAATGGTTTTAAAGAATGAAAAGTTTTCGATTTGTTGAAATTTGTTGGAATGAGCATTATCTAAAAAATGAATTTACCTTTTTTGGAAAACTAAGTGGACTGTTTTTATGATCGTAACATCAAGATTTGCAAAAGTGTCGACGAAGTCAATGGATTTAGACCGTTTAATCTAAATAGCCAACACGGTTAGAATGATTGCCGTTAAAATAGTTATGTTTGCATTTAAGCACACACGCAAAGCTACCATGAAATGACTCTGGACTGGCCATATCTGCCTGACTTTTAATTTGTGCTCACAATGTTTAACAACTGCCTGTGATTGGCTGGTTAATTACACATCACACCACAACCCCCTGCAACCGCTCAATTCAACTTCTTGAGGACGAAGTGCGATTTTAATGACGGTAGATTAGTAACGAATCACTGCAAGTTGACGGTCTTCTGTCTGACATCAGCCCATTCCCAATTGATTAGGGTGGCGCCTTTGTGTAAAGCCGAGCTAAGGCATCTATTGGATGATTTCAAAGGTTGCAGCCCGATTGCACACGCAGACCCAACAGCACACAACTCGAGTTAACCACCGAAGTAACGCAATTGAGCTTCCACAATAGGCCCAATTTTTACAGGAACCCTTCTGATTGGCTAAGCCATACAGGTGCCAAATTTGTGCTTGTCGAATGAGGAGAGTACTTGTATAGCGCACATAGGTAACTCCCAATAAATAATTATCGATCAAAAATAGTCCGTTTTTGAGTAAGCATTTTGCTAAAAATCAATATCTTGTAGGGTTGGCCACTTTTCGCGGCCAAAAATGCTTTCTTCGGCTAAAATCTGATTATTGCAAGCGAAAAATAAAGCTTTTTTGTTTAATTAGAGCAAAAAATAACCGCGCTATTTTCGGTTGAGATGTAACAAGTAATTGGCAGAGAGGACCGGTGACAGACATTAGTGATATCCGAAAACGGTTGCAAATTTCGCCCATTCTGTCACAAAAAACATTGATTTTGACCTGATAATTTCCACAAACTTTAAAACTTTACTTTAATCAAATGGCAGTTTAATTTTTTTAAAGTAATATAACTGCCAAATTGACAAATTATTAACTTTTTTTAATTGGCCTCTTTCAAGATTGTTTGAAAAAAATTATGGCATACTTAGGAATTAAGGAATTTCGAATGAAGTAAGGAACATTTATCAAATCCACAGAATTAATTTTTGGTGTCATAAAAAGCCACCAGCTTATTTATCAAGGCAGATGTCCGCCTTAATTATTATGGCAGTAAATCAATGTCAACTCTGGCCAACAATGTGATTAACATTAAATTCCTTTAATTAGGAAAAATTAAGCCTAACCAGCTTTGCCCAGATTAAAAATGAAACTTTGCAAATTTCGAGTGTTTTTGTAAACATCACGGTGCTAATCATGCAGCCGTAAATTTGACCAATGTGGATCGGTTTAATCTTCGATGTCAATACAGAACTGCTGCTTAAACGTTATGAGTAGTACTAAATGTTAAGCTGAAATATCATGGGGTGAATCGGGTAGAGACATTAACTACAAAACAGCAAGTTGGAAACACAGCTTGAGAGGATTTTCGTGACAAACATTCAAAGTAAGACATATCAAGTATCGCACATGTATTTTAGAAAAATTGGCACAAATTTCATAGCTTTTTAAGTACTTATTCGTCGTAAGGTTCAGACAACTGTATTAGTAAATAGTGCTAGGACAACTATGTTAATGTACCTAGAAAGTAGACCAAATTTTTAGTCAATTTCAGAACACAAACCTGCAGAAGGCTTGCGATTGCCCGAACGCCAATGTCGGTGATGCCACAACCAGTAAGATTTATTGACGTCACGCACATAGCGGTTCTCAAAGCATTGCACAGTTCTAAAAAATCGTTCAAGTATACATTAAAAAGAAAATGCTGATTTTGCGATCTGGTTTCTCGTTAGGAAAACGTAAACGATCAAATGTAACCGCTGAACGTCAATTCGACTAATCAGAAGAAATTAAGACGACAAAAACAAACACCTCTAATGCCCCATTCAATGCGACATTAATTAACAAATGTACCTGAAACAGCTTCGTCTCCTATTCGACTGTTTTCAAATGAAACGTACTGAAGAACTTTGGCTTTCACAATTCCCTTAATTTTGCAATAAATGTGGTAAGTATTTGTATTAAACTTCGTTTGAAAGAAAGAGCTGAAACATACCTTACATACTAAATAAACATCGTCAATTGAAAGCGGTAAGTTTTGCAATTCAAGCAAGCAAAGAGATTGATTAGCTGTGACGGAAATCAAAATCGACCGGCATATGTCCGTGAGAATATCCGGGTGGCTTAGAACAAATGATTTCTTAATGTAATCCTTCGTATCTCCTTTCTTATCTAAATAAAATCAATAATCATTTAAATTTTTGTTCTATGGGTCTCAAAAAACCAAAAAGAAGTGTGTAAGTTTCCAGCTCACTTTTTGAGTTTAACTGACTTGATTTCTTGTGCCGTAGGCTCCTAAATGCCAGGGTTTGTATCGTTGAGCAGGATTCTAGAGACCTTAGAATGGCAGTTAGCTCATTGTGTCTATTATTAATATCAATTTGGGCAAATATGTCAAACCTTATATTGTCCAAGTTCAAGTCGACAATGTTTTCTTGCAAGTGATTCACAACTCTCCTTAAAAGTCCAGCGTCATTTTTTTCACACAAAACTTTATACACCTCAAAGAAACTTGGCAACTGTCTGCTGCTGGATTTCGGTTGTACCAGCATTGCGATCTCGCGTTAAGTGCAATCTGTTGATATTTTCAAAACATCAGCTTATTTAACCCCGTTGAGGTAAATTAATCTGACCGATTCTAACAAAACCATTTGTATTATTGGAGTCGTAATAAGCGTTAATAATTCGTTTTTGCTAACTTTTTTTGATAAACTCATCAAAGCTTATTTTAATGTGCATGTTTTTTCTCATTTAATGCGTACCCTTATCAGTCAATGCTCAGCAGGCAAAAATCTGTCCGTTATTGATTAAGAATTGGAAAAGACGTCACACTATTTTTTTTCATTAACTAATTACACTAACATCATAATCGACAATAACCTACACCTATATTAGTGTAAAAAGGTCAGAGACTACGACATTTCTGAATCCTTTCTCTGACAGCCTTAATTCAAAAACCTTGTAATCCATGGGCTGAATAGCATAATTGAGTCCAGCTTCATGCATTTCCCTTAATGATATCTCTTTACGTTTTAATTCCCTTGCATATCAAATTATAGTGAATCGACTGCTTTTTGTTTCATTTGTGATTTTTAATCTTACAATTTGCAAGTGGTTTGATCTACTGGTAAGATTTCCACGTGCACGAAAATCATATTTTCTGTTATGATTTAATTTTCCTTTTCATGTTTACGTCTCCATTTTTCAAACAGATATATATTTCGCTAAAAATGATGGTAAATAAAATTCAGGAATTCACAGTGGTTTTTTTCTCCTGTTTACAAATTAGGAAAGTTCTACCTTTTTATTTCTTTAATCTGTTACAACAATGTAACTTAGTTGTAGGTGCCTCCAAGTTGGCTTTGATAGCATGTGGCACAAGTGTTATGAAAGCAATTTGCCATTCAGAAAACGCCATTTTTCACAAATTTTGGTGTAGGTTTTCAGAATTTCTGATACTTGAGTTTCACTTTTGGTATGCCCAATTACCTAAAGGTTATATGTGTGTTATTTTACCAATTCGTATTATCTTTCATAATAGCATACACATTAATTTTTTTAATATAGTAAAGATAAAAACAAAATCTAAAAAAATTGAATCTGAATAGTTTTGAACTAATGAAATTAATTATCTCAAAAGCCATTCACTTACACACACCGTTTCTTTTGCAATGGCTCTGTAAAAGTTTTATTTCCCCCAAATTTTCCCGTGTCCAAGTAAATTCAGTTTAATTTTGCGTAAGTTAAATTCTGCATATATATATCATCCCATGTACGTAACTTTTATTTCAGATGAAATACACTTACATCCATATCCTTAGGTGGCTGTTGCTATTTTGCATAGGCCACTAAACCCGCAAAGTCAAAAGGCTGGCCAAGATCAAGACGTGACTCAAAATGGCTTCTGGTTTTGCGCCGCCACACTGCTAATAACTTACAATTCAAAATTGCGCCAATCAGGTTGATAAGTCCAGATTGTTCAAACAAATCTGCAAGCACATGGTTTTCCTATTTTGGCACTAAATTGGATATGTGACTTTTAAACTGAACACGACTACTTTGCGCATGCTATTCACCTGACATTTTAGCAAAATTTTAAAATTGTTTTTAACATGCATTTATTGCAATTGAACTTCTTATACTGCAACATTATATCATTAAAATGATAAAAACGTGGAAAAGCGAGCTTGCGTTTGAATATCTTTGGTCAAAGATCATTTTGGAATTCCAGACAAAATGTTGTCAATATGCCGAGCGTCAGCTTTGAGAACAGCCTCTACGAGCACCTGTCGTTTTCGAAGCATCGTCACAGACGCGGCACACGATGCATCACCTCGAAGGACTTCTTCCTCATGCACGTCTTTGTTGTTAACCAGATGATCTTTTGTTGGTTTCTTAAACATCTTCCTAGCCCAGTCTGGGACTAAACAGTTGAAGGAGTCGGTCGAAACTGCAACAGGCCTGCAAGTGAATCTGTTTGAAGCGATCTGCGTCGTGGACTGTCCACGCTTGGAAGTCGTCCCACTAGTGTTGGCAGCAGGTTGAAGGGTTACACCTACCTCAGCACTGCAGGACTGGTTTGTGTCTGGTGCAGTCCTACTCTGACATCCAACTTCTTCAGTGCCCTGAACTTCTTGGTCCAGCTTGTCGGGATTTCCATAAGATACAGTTCTTGTTCGACAGGAGCTCGAAGTGGAGTTGATTTCTGTCCCCGTGAGTAGCCTATCCAGAACATTTGTTCCATGTGGAGGCAAAGTTGGCACTCTTGACTCGAAGCTTGCCATGTGGCTTCCTTGAGGACCGTCCTCTGCCAACTCGTAGACACTTTCATTACTGTTGAATTCATAGAACCTCTGCAGTCTCACGAATTTGGGCTCTGCTTTCACCAGAGCACCCATCATGTGATCGTCCAGTCTCTCCTGTTGGTCACAGAGCCGACCTTGGTACTGGAGACATCACAGCAGTCTTCCACGAAGTCGTTCCTGGGCCGCGCAGTGCTGACGATAGCACGAGTCGATGGCCTCGTCTTGCCTGATCTTCGCTTTTACACGATCGACGCAGCGGTCGAGTCGGTCAATGAGGCAGGTGAGGTCTGCGCGAATGTCCTCCAAGTGATCAACGATCCCTGTTCGCTTCTTCTTCTCCATTCGCCAGCCGCGAATGCGTCGACCCAGTCCAGGGCACTGTGTGATCAGGGGCATTGATCGGTGAGCTGTCATGCACATTGCTTGCTGAAGAACAAGGAGGAGGCTCTCCTTTAACATCAAATCTCATCGCCGCAATCGGTCCTTCGACTCTTCAGCAAGGCGAAAAACATGCGCTTCACGATTACTCTGTCCATGAATTTTCTACGACATCTTATTTAAGTGATGTTATGTTCTAACTTTGCTTGTGACAGTGCAAGTAGGATACTTAATGCGTTCTTGTCACTTTTCAATTTACTTTTACCCAGCTCTGAAAACGCAAAGACCAAACCCAATTGGTTCATTTGAATACTCCTAAACCAATCACAGGAGAATTGAATAAAAAGTAACCAATAATAATCAGGCTGCAATTAGAATTAAGCTTATTGGTAGAACAGTGCAGAAATTTGCTAACCTGGAAGTTTATCTGTTGGAAGTAAAACCTCCTGTAGAACTCCATCAATGGTAGAAGAGCCTGACCAGTTTCATCGGTGTCGCAACTAAGATCCACCTCAGGCGGAACGTCGAGCTGATCAATGTTGACTTCATCCGCTCCCTTCACCCCGAATTCTCCCATCAGGTCTTCTTCCAAAGACGCGCGACTTTGGTGTTCAACGACCTCTGAATTGCCGCCAGGATGGAGTCTACGACTGCTTGCCTGAAACCGGTCACTGAGGTAGTTCTTCCTGTCCACTACGACATCGGCGTCGCGGCAAAGGGTCATGTAATGCTTCCACATGACCCTGTTGCGTTCCGCCTTTGCCGTCGCTCTAGCATGAACGTCCTTTACTTGCAATCGCAGCTGGTTAATGCTCTTCAAACCAGCTGTAAGATTGGAGACTGCCAATTCCCGCGAAAATACCCGATTGCACGCTAGCAGTGCCGCTCGATACGCCTCTAACTGGCTGAATGCTTGAACGAAAAGATCTTTCAGTTGAAGCGTTATTCGAAGGGTCCCTCGAATGCAATGTGGATACTTAACTGGGGGTCCACTAGACTCCCTGTCAAGAGATGTTGATGACATATTAGCAGCCCACGTGGAGCCTTTAGCGCGTTGTTTAAACTGATCAATGGCGGATGACCTTGACAAACGGACGGACTGAGTTTGGAAGGCGGCCATGTTTCCTCACAAAAATATTGACGTAAACTGGATTAGTAGAACTTCAAAAGGTGATTTAAAGGTTACATCGGCGTTGTGTTAGTTAGGTTGTGACTTCCCGCTGTCTACTTCAAAGCAAATCAGTAGTACCATTTTCATGGTTTGATTTTCTAGCGAGTTGGACGGCTACCCATAATCGCTCTGACTACTAAAAACGAAAATTTGCCGGTCTGTGATAGAATCATCGTCGATTGCGTTGACATCCTCGCTGAAGAGGCGACACTTGAGACGTCGGCAACTTCAAGGCTGTTGAGAGAGTGCTTGTACTTCAAATAACACTCCTCGAACGAGTGATGGCGTGTATTTGTAGAAAATTAGTGACTTGTGAACACGCAGATGGAAATATGACAGGCGACGATTGTATTTAGGTGACACGCATACTTTGAAGTCTCGCAACGCACGTGGTATTGAGTAAACGCTTTACAACCTGACGCAGTGAGCACGCCTCGATGAATAAATACGAGTGTTTAAATCATGCAAACATTGTGAGGCTTGTTTGAAAACGTATTCGCCACTTTTTGAGTGATTCTGTAAACCTCAAATCCACCTTTTCCAACATTTGAAGCGATACTGACCTTCTAAGGGTACGTATAGCCGCGGCCTCCAAGTAGTTGACGATGTGGAATGTCAGGAGGCTGATCATTCAAGGCAGCATAGATGGGGATTCCAGAGAATTCAGACCTGAAACTTTAGTCATCTGGTTTACAGACAATCCCTCCTTTCATAAATTCGCCTCTACATTAATCTGACGTCCTCTGCGTTCCGATTGGTCAAGCTGATACGTCTGGGAATGCACACATCTGTGCGTCTGAAATGTCGCAACTTACTCAACATAGCTATCTAGTTAAACGCCTTACGCTTTCCACGAACCTCTACTTTCAATCACGGGTGGATCATTTGCACTAGAAGACATCGAGCTCATTCAAACCGCCACAAGATATCATGCAACAGAGCCACATTGAAGTATCTTAGCTGTGGTGGACTTTGTCACTGTCTGGCAGTTTGAGTGCACGCTGGAGTGGAGTACGGTGCACTCGGAAATGTTTGTCTGGCTTTTAAAACACCCCATAATTGACAACGCCTTTTGTCGGACGTGTACTCATTGCTCGTGAATGTATTTTACCGGGGTCTGATCCTCCCCCTCATTTGTTGTTTGCACGTCTGGGGTTTTAAAATTACCCAGGGCTTATGACTAGAACCAGCCAGTCTGTGTTTCCTGAGAACATCTTTCTAACTAGTAAATTGGCCATTGGCTTATTGAGGAGCGGCCGTTTCTGTCTAACGCCCACAATAAGCATCTAACGGCGCAGCCTCCACAACTAATCGATATTCACGCAGGCGTAGTTGTGTGTTGATGACTCACGCGTACGCGCACGCGCTATTCTCGTAGCCATGGTTATGCAAGTTAAGCTCATCTGGAAGTGATTAAAACAAAATGAGAATAAGTCCTTTTAGATTGTTTTGAGAGTATAAATAATTATGCGATTATTTTTGGCAAAAAATATGACAGGTTTATGCATACCATTAATAGAATCGAACTCCAACAACAATGCGTTAACACGCAAAAGCATTTTGGGATTGTAAGTAATCGGGTGGTTGAAATAAAAGCTTGCTTGGATTTTAAAGTTACTCCATGCACACAGAAAGGTAAATCCTGCAGCTAGATCACAGCCACGAGTACTGGAGATGTTGTTCCTATAAAATAAATATGTGTTTATACCAGGCCACTTCCGGTTTTGGCACAAAACACGCTAATTTTTGCCGGTAATAAATGTTGGGAAATGGCAAGCCGCATCACAGTGCCATAAAGAGGGGTCTTGTGGCTGCCGATTGTGATATTATTAATAGATATCCCGCTTGAAATTGCCACCAGATATTAATGTGATGACTCGAATATCATACGTTTTGTCCGGATATATATAGAATTCGTCATTAAGGTAAAACAGGTTAATGAAATGTTAGCATTCTTAAGCATCGAAATCCGTCAGTTTTGAAACACTTGAATTGTCATGACAAGCCTCAAGGACCACAGATGAGCGCTTTTGTTGCTGACATTTCTCTCTAGTCTTTTGATTTGGTGGAAATTTTATTTAAGGAAAAAAAACACCACAAAATCCAGCAATTTTGAAACACTGTAGATGTATTTTTTGTATGCCCGCCTAAAACACCAACGCGTAGATTCGGGGTCATGTGAATAACCACTGCCTGTGAAAAAAAAACCTGAGGTTATGTACTTTGTATGCTTGTGTTTGTTTAATTATTCCGTAACCGCTAGATTAAAACCTTACCCGATGAATCTCGTCATTTGCTGCTGGCTGAAATCATGCATTGTTAATCCAAGTTGAGCTATCTGGTATTCGATTGACTAAACACGCTGAATGGGCGTGAATCTTCAATTTGTTTAAATCCGCAACACAAACGCTAGATTAGTGTGGGTATTTTAAAAGAGGCAAAGCAATAGCATCAGCTAGCCGGTTGTTGGGCCAGGTGATTAGCGGAGGATTGCGCGCAAACGGCGCCTCCCAAACGATATCATGCACCTGCTCGTAATTAGGGCTGCAATCAAGCAAGGTATCCAGCTAATTAGTTCAACTAGCAGAACAGTCGACTACCTCTGCGTTTTGCGGAAATTGGTTGAGATTCGAGGCTCCAACGAGGGCATTATCCACGTAGCATCATGACTTGTGTATGCCAAATAACAAATTCATGGTGGTGGTGGTGGTGGTGGTGGTGGTGGTGGTGGTGGTGGTGGTGGTGGTGGTGGTGGTGGTGGT
>UXSR01000607.1:0-24471 GCA_900604375.1 Mesocestoides corti
TATCCAAAAATGTACAATACGTCTCTCCAAGATAAACGAGACAGGAGTTAATTGATTAGTCAATATGAAGCTGTCTGTGACAATGCGTGGCTCCAAAATGCCCATAAATGTTCGTCGCGAACGATGGCGACGCTCCTACTCTGACGCAAATCAGAAAGTTAATACCGAATGGCACAATCAGCAAAGTTACTTGTCAGTCCTTTTAAATCAACAAACAAAATACGTTTACAACAGAGTTATGAAAGTTTTGAAATCGAGACCTCGTGATTCAAGGCACATTTGAAATTAAGACATGAGCGACGTGCAATCCACGGGGGTCAGAAACTCGTTAAGTTGTTAAAACAATTTAGAGCAGTCAGTCAAGCAATATGGCTAAATTGAACGCAGTGAATAAAGACCAAATAACCCATACTTACAAAACACTATCACTATTGAACGATCGAGTATAGGACCCAAGAGTTGCGTCATCCGCTTTGCCACCAGTCACCTGAATAAATTCATCCTGGATGTCACGAGGGGTGCGGCCTCTTGTTTCAGGCAGGTAAGAGTAGAGCAGACCGATGAAGACAGCCAGTAGACCAATAAAGGGTACAAACGAGAAGTTCCCCAGATAAGTCTAGTGCACAAAATACCAGTGATGAAATAAAAACCTTTTAAAATCCAGGGCCGTGTAGACTGCGTTGATAAGGTTGCATTTGACAAGCCTGACCAATAATGATAGGATATCTAACGGACATCTGAAAATAGCACCATCAAGTGCCTCTCCTGTTACATTCAGTAGGCTACGGGCAATAATAGTTTACAACGGAACATATCCAAGCCTAACTAATGGCCCTCAACGTGTTTTTTCCAGAGCAGCCTCAACCCCTTCTCTCCAAAAGCTCCTGTTTTCATGCTTGATTTAAGTCATGGTTTAACTTTATGACACGGTAATGGCTATCAATATAAACTTGAATTCGTGACTTGCCCGTCATGCATTTGAGGCGAGCAGTATTCTTATCATCAAGGCAACACTCCTATTCCCAGGAGATTACGCATCGTACTGTAATGTGCTCACATGTCATGCCTGAATGGTACCCTAAATCGGGCTGGCGTTGCACCCGTTGTTCAATAGCTCCCTAATAATGTCCTACAATTGGGGACCGTCTCACTCTGAATTAAAATCTCCACACAGAACAGCCGATAGCATGGGACTGCGGCACAATAGTATGAAGGGCACTTGAGAAACCAGTATGTGTATATTCTCCTCCGGTCTTGTAGTGTTTTTTTGTAAAAAAAAATGCCCAAGTAACCGGTTGAATGCGGTAAAATAGCAGAAAGCGGTCCAAAAGGTAACAGCTCTTACCAAAAGTGGCGGGTATCCTAAACTGATAATAATTTGAGCGACCCAGTTGACGATAACGGTTAACACGGTAGCCGGGTCGCGAGTCTCCTGCACAAACATTTCACCAACCAAAAACCACGGAATTGAACCTACATGTTTTGTAAGGAAATTAGGCATGTTAGGGTATGGTGTAAAGCGTTTTCCGTGTGACTGCTCTTTAACCATGCAAGATTTCGGAGCTGGATTAACAAGGGTTAAGTTCGACTATCAGTGGTTTTACAAAATTAGCTTCTCTCCAGCAGTCGAATTGAAAGATCGTTAACCTCGAAAATTACGGCGTACCATTCTGAACGCCAATTCGATACTTCAGTCCGATTCCATCAGATATCACTAAATTATCCCCGCATAAACAAGCGATAATGCATTTGTAGGGTGATAGTTTAAACCACAGAGGAGTGGTAAAAGTAAGGTTTACGTCTATAGAGGACCTATGAAATCCATAAGATCAATCTTATAAAAGTCAAGAAAGTGAAAATTTTGCCCGATTCATCAGAGAGCGTCTAAAGTGTCACAATGTAGTTTTATGCACTCTTCTCGTAAATACATTCTGTTACGACAACACAACTACGCAGCGCAGATTATAGTCACTAAAGCGCTTTGGAATAGCGCTTACTGAATTTATCGAGATGGATGCGGAACCAGCACCAAAGCTGTTGTGCAAGGTCGACTCAATGGCTTTAAAAAAATCGACAATGGGATTCTTTTAATTATAACCTACCCGGCCCAATTGCAAAACCACCTACAAAAATGTAGATGAAAGTTAGAGCCAAAAAAACTAGGCCTGAGGCGCGATCTCGCAGGGCCAAGGCGATGGTGATGACTACGGCGCTCGCCAGCATCACGCTGAGACCCGCCAGGAGAAGGATTCTCCGACCCGTACGTTCAATGAGAAAAATGGAGACCACAGTAATTACGACCATCATCCCTCCAACACCTAAAGTTGCGTATGCTGATTGCGACCCAAGTCCGATGGACTCAAACAATGACGTCGAGTAAAATAAGGCCTAAAATGGCCAAACAGAAAGTATGTAGATTTAGAACTAACTTTGCTTGCTTCGCATGCCTTTTTGTGTGTTTGACTTACAGCATTGATTCCTGAAAACTGCTGGGCCAAGTGGGCAACAACTGCAACGAAGAGAGCCAACCTCAAAGCCTTGACGTGAAATAGGTCTTTCAATGCAAATTTCTACATATTTGGACTTAAAGAAAAGTGGGGAATTTACAGCACAATTTTCACCTCGATTCTTCTGTTCTGCCAAGAGTTCTTCAATTTCCGCGTCAATATTATCAGGGTTACTTCGGTACCAACGAAGAGCGGATTTAGCACTCTCCGTATCCTGACTATTCAGTAAGATATAACGAGGACTGTCTGGGCAAACCCACAAGAAGAGCAATAAGACAACAGACGGTATGAGTGTCAAACCTAGGGTGTGACATGCGAAAATTGAGACAAACCAAGAAGATATGGCCAGAGGTTAGATGTTCCCATTAACTCTCGTAACCCAAGAATCTGGGATATGAGAATGGCGCTAACAACGGCCAGCTGGTGCATAATGCCTGACACACCACGGATGCTTATTGGAGCAATCTCAGCAAGATATACAGGGGCAATACCAGTAAAAGCACCTAGAATATGCAAAATGCAAACGGAAATCATAAAGTCTTACCGCAGGCAAATCCAACAAGCACTCTTCCCACTATAATCATCTCAAAGGTAAAAGCTGCTTGACTTGCCATCATGAGAAGGGATCCAATAACCATGGGTACATTGAAAATAAAAAGAGCCAGTTTCCTGTCACACAGAGATAAAACATTATAACCATACATTAAGGAGTTATGGTACAAACATGCGGAATTAAACAGATTCAGGTTTATAAATCTGGTCAGGTAAATCGTCTGACCGACCAAACATATTAAATAATGATTTACCGTCCCATTTTGTTTGAGACTGAACCACCGAATATGGCGCCAAAAACTCCTCCGACAGGAAATCCGGCAACAATGAGACTGCTCATTGCAGTAACGAATTTTTGATCGGAATGACCAGTTCTACTTTTAGTGACATTTGAGATGAAAATCTCGATTAGCTAAGCAAATATTTGGATTACCTAATGACCTACAGGGAGGGGACTATTTATGACGCCAGTCTGAAAGCCAAATTGGAAAGATGATCCAAAAACGATGACAGCCGTTGCAAATATGTAGCGAAAATTAACCATTGCGTTGGCGAAGTGTGTTCTAAAAAATTCACCCTAAAAAATTAGCATAATAAAACAACAATCAAGATCCGTTTGTGTTCTCTAAATGTTCTAGTTTAATTAAACAACATGATAAATGATGTTCCCTAGCTAAAACTACCGCCAGTCGTTGAACGTGTCATTCAAGTATGACGACCGAATAAGTACGTACTACACTAGAAGGAGTTAATTGCGCTTTGTAGATAAAAACACTCTCAGCTTCATTATACGTAAATATTGTAATCGGTAAAATATGACCGTAGAGGGTAGTCTTATTACACTGTTCATTGGACTGCTGTGCACTTAGATAAAGTGCAACTTTTTAGATACTGCAAGGATGATAATTTAAAATAACCTTAAAGTGGGGCAGACATGGGTAACAAAGACTACTAGATATAAAAAAATACCTAAAACGAAATGCCCGTGGGAGAAGAACAAAGATTAGCAAAGAATACTCAGTAAACTGAAAAAAATTATTCCAGAATGTACATAAGATGATCAAAAAGAGACATGTAGAGTCATTTAGGATTTTGGCAAGAACCCAAGACAAAAATGTTTACAGTTTGCTTTTAATAGGCTGAAAGTAGACTAAAATCTGGGGATCAACCTTAAATCTGTGAAATTAGAAATCGAAATAGAACACGACTATATGGCAATATAAGTATCCTCTGGTTAAAGTGTGCTTCTGATTTATGAAATCCAGTCGTTCTCATTCATTTGAGATACGATGAAATGTGGAGGATTAGGAAAGGTGACGAATTTATTAGACATTGGAAAAGAGTCTGCGGTGACAAGGAATAAAAGTGATGCAAGAAATATGAACCTAACTTTCAGATTATAGTACTTCAAAAAAGGTGTGCTTCAAAACGCATAGGAAAGTTGTATGAAATGAACAAATTAGGACAGAATAGATGCCGCAAAAAGCATAACGTACAAGCAATTCCAAGCTCCTTAATGTCAACCGAATAGGACGAATTAAAATCCTCAGCAAAGCAACAATTCAATGATCTGAGACAGCTTTTAATATACACACAGGGAAACTAATGAATTTCAGGCCGACGGATCATATATGCATACAGCGGCTGTTGGTGACCTTCAATCCGATTAGCTTAAACTAGTTTCTATGCTATCGTTTACTCAGAACAAAAAAATACTTAGAATTTTTTGGTCACTGTAGGGCAAATTACAGTACATAAAAAATTATTACTACTAACTTATTAATAAAGCTGAATTTTATAAAATAATTCCCTGCAAAAAAATTCGAAAGAATCAAAACAGGGGCAGGCAAAATTATTGTCTGCAGCTACAAAAAGGTGTACAGACTACAAACCGATGCAGATCACTAAAGTAAGGAAGCTCCTGTTGTCCACAAGGTACATGGAACATTGATTTATATTTGTATTCGTGGTCATTTTCGATGGATCAGTCTCAAAAAAATACGACGGCAAATCAATTTAAAAATATGTTAGGTCTGGTTCACAGACAGCTTCATATTGACTAATCAATTAACTCCTGTCTCGTTTATCTTGGAGAGACGTATTGTACATTTTTGGATACGCAATTTCATCTATAGACAGGGCAATCTAATCAATCCATTATTTGCTTCTGATAGTTGGTCAAAATTAATTCGTGGAATTTTGTTTGAAGCGATTTCTGTTGAAACACGTGTCTATTTTCGGTGGGTCCAGAAAATCAGAAAAGACGTCATTCATGAGTTGATTACGCAGCGCTACAGTTGTGTCCACGGTCGGTAACGCCGGGGCGTGCCAAAACTGTTTCAGGCTGCATGAAACGCGTCGTATTAGTTTCGATTCCCAGTGTTTAGGCGTCGTATGAATTAAACAAAAACAATCTGATGGAAAAATATTTCGTGTTGCCGTTTTCTTTTTGATTGTTGACACTAAGAGCCCTTTGCGTGGTAGTCCAGTTACTGGAGGTAAAAGTTGTCCTTACACAATAATTTGCGCCGTTGACATGACAAAATGTACGCTCAGACGAGCCAGTGTTTAGTGGACTATGGTAGAGAGTGTATCTCAAGCCTGGTGGAACGTTAGATTTAGAAAGTAAGAAAATTGAAACCACCTATTGATATTGTCTAACGGAAAACGCTTCAGCCTTTGCGACGGCGCTCGACGGTACATAGCATATAACCGTCGTAAGACGCTGAGTTGGCTTGGCTGCGAAGTGTTGCCCCATCATCCACACTTCTCTCCCTCCCCCCAGCCTTGCACCAGCCTGGGCTTCATCTGAGATCAGTTTACTTCAGTTAATGCTATTCCGGTGGCAGTGTATGGCCTTCAAAGAGGTAACCATGATGGGATTCTAGCAGATTACTTAGCAGACAATCCCAAGTAATCATGGGGCTTTGGATCGGTGACAAGTCAACTCTAACCTAAAAAACGATCCACAGACTTTCTTTTTTATTCTTTTTAGGTGAAGCGGAAGGTTCTGATAAAGACCCCTCAGGAACGGTGGCGTGTTCCCCTATTTCTGACTTAAGCGTGGTACCTAACATTGTTCTACCCTGTTGTAACCCTATTTTTTACAATGCTCTAAATTTTCACATTGGAATTATTGCGGTATTTGGGTGTTTGGCGGTATTTGTACCCGTTGTTAAACTCACTAAAACTGCACGTATTCTGCGTGGGTCCATGAGTCTCCACGCCTCGAGGCGCAACTGTTTAACAAGACGCCGTGTGTGTGGAAGTACGGGGAGGCTGTGCAATTCAGGAGTTGAATCACTCATGTTAGCGAACATTGTTGGCCGATCTAGGGCCGCACTTGATTCCGTGTAAGCACGGCTGCGTAAATGGAAGTTCTCGGACAAGTCCAGGTTTCAGCTGTCAGTTTATTCAAATACTGCATAAATTGGCCAGGTTACTTGACAGCATACTACAACGACAAGGG
This sequence comes from Mesocestoides corti, assembly GCA_900604375.1. Lineage (NCBI taxonomy): Eukaryota > Metazoa > Platyhelminthes > Cestoda > Cyclophyllidea > Mesocestoididae > Mesocestoides > Mesocestoides corti. Next base: position 6,529 of record UXSR01000607.1, read on the forward strand.
CTCCTCTTTAAGTTAACCGGAGGTGCCATTAAGTGAAGGGAACCGAGTACACCACGCCCTCTCTATCGTCGGAGTGTTTCTTTATCACAAACATGCACTCAGATTGAAGCTAGGTTTTGTTGCAAGTAAGAAAGTTGGCTTAGTGAAGGCTGAGCCAGGCCTGGTGACAAGGCACATTTGTGAATATGAAAACATCATTTGTTGTTTCACGACTGACCTTTGATCGACTGAACTTGCTAATTGGTCGCCATAATTGGGCCAAACTTCAATCTAGACTGACACACCAGAATACTTTTTGAGGAATGTCGTAGCGATGGCGTTTAGTGAAGTATGGGTGCTTCTGTTAATCGTCATCATCATAAACAGCCTCCTTTTTTTGTTAAGTCAAATCAGTTGTGTGTGTGTCGGTTGAAGACGTGTTGGTTGAGAATGTACTATTGATGAAAAGATTCACAGCCAGGTAAGCACAGTATTAAAAGGGTCTATTGTAGTTAGGTTGTCTGACATAAGGAGATGTAATAAAGCCAATATCTTAGGGCTCGGTCGACAGGAAGTAAAACGGATAACTGTAGGCATGGAGCTAGAAGTAGCCGGAGACATTGCTGGAATGTTCAGTTAGGGCAGGGTTGCTGCAGTCATTGGACACGCAGCCCCAGTGTGAATGCCGCGCACAGGCCAGTTGGGCTTCAGCTGGTCGGAGGCCGAAACAAGTCACTACCGCGACGATACGTTGGCGTTAATTGCGAACATGGAAGAGGAAGGACTGGGATGTTTGTTTGACTGGAGTAAAGGTGCTTGCAATAGGAGGGATTGTGTTTTCCACGACTGAATCGTCGACACCGTTGGGCAGCGGCAGCAGACCCACGAGGCCACGCACGAAAAAGTTTCCCGTTTTCAAAAAAACCACTGAGCCTAAGAGGGACTGCAATGTTGCCGTGCCGTAGGCCGACTCGCCGCCCTCCACTCCGTCAGTTACGGTGGGTCCACCCACAAACAACTTATATTACAAAACGGAAAATCAAAGTGACCTTTTAGTCGAGTGTTTATTAAACAGCTTTGACATTTATGGTCAAATACCAGCTCAAAGCATGATGTTAACCTTAAATATACTTTAGATTACCTAAAAACCAAAAGCTAAATGTCGAAAAATATGGAAAACCAGGATTTCGGTGTCGCATGGTATAATTTTGTTGTGACTCGCTTACATGGATACCTACAGAATTTCGTTAATAAGTTTACATAGGTCCCTTTAGTTCTAAGTCATTCGTTACCATCTAGAAACATCGTGCGTTCGATTTATGATAAAGTTAGATATCAAACGAAAGATGTGCATAATGTGAGCCCAAGTGCATTGGCCTGTGTTCCATGCAAACGACGAACCTTTGTTTTATTTGATGTTGATTGTTTCCCAGGTCTCCATTTGAGGTTTTTGTAACGCCTGAAGGGCCTTATTAAGCAACTGCAAACAAATTAAACGCTAAAACCATGCCGTGGGCACATATTAGTCAAAAAACTGTGCCAGAGTCAACTACCGATCGGTTACGCATGGTTTTTAATCCCATTTTAAGGTAAAGACTTTTTTACTGAATTCAAAACATTGCTATTAGTGTGACCCTGCACATTCGAAAACACGTCTTGGCAGGAAAGGGTTCGGCTCTGGCAACGCGGTCAGCAACAACGAACAAGACGAGCAAACCTACTCCCGTCTGACCCCTAAGGGGTCCGTTAAGGAGGTAAGAGTTGCCTTCGGCGAGATAGTTTGGTGACGTGAGCCGTTGACAACGTTCGTCCACTCCGTAGACAGCAAGCCCCATCCAGAGGCGATGCAATACAAGGCCCTCGGGGAGGTTTTCCATGACGGCAGCGTCGCTGACGAAGTCGGCCTGGGTTTCGGACAGATTAACGCAAGTGCGATTAGAGGGGTCTAGAGGATGCAATAAGAAGTAGACACAGTGAGACATTATTTTAACACTAAGCAGCTCGTCTGACGAGAGTTAGGCTATTGTAACAATCATAAACATACCCGAAAGAGTACTGACAACCACATAAACGATATGTCTTGAGATTTAAAAATCTAGGTGTAATCAGAACTTCGACTTACACTCGACCGACCAATTATATTTATGCACGTCAAATATTTACTCCCAGCACAGACTAATGTGAGCGGTGTACTCACCCACGAATGGCCCGAACTGCTTGAGCAAGATGTCCTGTATGCTGTCAAAAAGGTTGTCCTTCTCGATTCCGCCTACTAGTTCAAGAGGTAGACAGGAAAGAGGAGACACCTTGATGTGAATTGCCATGGAGTCCACCGGGGGCGCATTTCTGCGCGTGAAATGTGCGGGGTCCCCACCAGACACTGTAATCCCACGACACACAGGACAGTCCTGAGCCAGGTATGAAGATAGGCCGGCATGTGAACGCTGGACAAGTTCTGATGACAGAATCACAAAATTGAAATTTACTGTCGATTTTGAAGCCTCACAGGTACCACAGATATGCATAAGCGGACGCTAGATTATCTCGATAGAGCCTCCTGGAGAGTGGATGAATGTAAACGTTTTATTACTAGGCCTCGAATTTGTTAAGTGGTGTAGGAAGGAGATCAACATCAGCAAGGACTTTTTGCTTGGGCAGATTGCTAGCTAACTTTTGTTCGCATATTCAAAGAATATTCAAGTTCTTTCGGAGATCGGAACTGAGTGACTAAAGTTGGGCAAAACTATGTCGCTTTACTTCGGTCGATTTCAGCAGTGACATCAAACAATATTAACAATTCGACAAGTAAACTAAAACCACCTAAACTGCATGCCAGAGCTTCGGCTTTTTCCGTTTAGTGAAAGCCCAGTGTTGGTCTTCACATATAGCCCTAAGGATGTAATTGCGTTGAGTCAAAGCCTCATAAAATACGAGAATGCTGTTTGATTACCAGTCGGAATCAGAAGGGGCGTTTACAGTGGCTTTAAATGTCCCGTACGTTATTGACAACGAAACTAACCCGGGACATGTAACACGATAGACTTGAAACCGTCTTTCACAAAAAAATCGCACGATCAATGCGTGTTTAGAAGTGTCAAGTGCAACCATACATGCGGTTAAGCGTTTAACGCACATTAAATTGTTATTTAGGTGAGCTTTTCACCCTTCACAAGCATGGCAGAAGGTTCAGTCTTTACGCGGAACTCAACTACACGGTACTACAGCGTCTGGCAAAATACCTCAATTAAAAAGATGCTTCAAGTGAGGGTTACCAGAGTGCCAGTTTTGAAATGACGCGTGTTGGCACAGAAAATATGTGGACGCGCCGCTATCTGCTTAGTGATGAAGTGCCTGTCACTGTGTGCGGACGTCTATAGAAGCCATGGGCATGACGATTAGGGCACGAGGCGGTAGAAATCCTGGCCTTCTCGTGTCTCCTACCAACAATTACTTGCATACTCCAAAAACTTTAGTGTGGATCTATAACACGAGCAGCGGACGGCGTTATGAATGCAAACAAACAAGCCTTACGAAGCCAAATCTTCTCTCCCCAAATCAGCTTAGCAACAAACTGGGGCGATTTCAGAAGTGGGAGGTACCAAGGTGAGGGACACTTAGTTGAGGAAACGGCAGAAAGGGGAACGATACGACCGAATCGTTGATTCGGCAGTACGTAGTGTTGAATACGAGGGGAGTTTGATGGAGCACCCGGCAAAGATACGCTTAGGACAAGCCGCGACGTCCAACGAATCTGTTGGCATAAAAAAAATCAAAAAATTGTACAATACGTACAAATTAAGTCGCTAAAAGTAAGAACTTACATTGCTATAAAAAGAAAGGCTGTATTTTGACATTTGACACATTGAGGCAGTGAACAGTGGAAAACGCAAAAGTATGAGCGGTGCGCAGAAATTAAATGAACCGAAAACCGACACACGAGACCAACTAAACTGACGCATAAAGTGGCACAGCAGGTGGAGACTGGAAAACCTACCCACTTTCCCCAGACTTTTATGGGGCTACAATTTCTAGTCGAATGACATCACAACCCTTCGTAGCCTTGCTCGCGAACTCACATAGGACAATTATAACCAAGATTCCACATTAATCTGGGGTCCCTCGGAAACGTGACAAACGCTCTTTCTCTCAGACACAAGTGATGGACACCCGTGTAGGCATACTGAGCCCCTAACGCTTTCTTGGCAAAAATTATGCACAACTCTATGTCAGATCCGCATTTTATCAACACCAGCAGCCAAGTAGTGCTGAAGACGAGTCAAATGGCCACGGGTGTGAATCAGTAAAACACGAGTGCTTAACAAGAGACACGAAGGTGGACTATGCGAGAGGAAATGTGACTTCGGGGATAGTTTACACGGGAACAGCATTGGTTGGTGGTTATAAGCATGCATGGGAAGCCTGAAAGTGAACAGTACGCACCTCTATGGAATTTTCCAGAAGTTTGCCGAGCGAGTGGGGCAGCGGTAGAGGCAGCAAAAGCTCGTCTGTTGGGTATGTAGCTACAGCAAGTGGAGCAAGGGCAGCACCTCGAAGGACTTCAGAGAGCCAACGCAGGACCATTGCAACTCCTGTCTGTCCGGGGAGGTTTTCGGGTGAGTCAGAGGACACGAGACCCATAATAATGCTCTCCGTTGAAACAGTTTCGCCAGCCTCTGAACCATCACTGACAACAAACGGCTCCCATTGCGTGGCAATAGTGAGTGGTTTGCCATTTTGCTCATAAAGAAGGTTTTGACGGAGCCAAAAAAGCTCTATGTCTACCTCAATTCGGTAAAAACGACAATGCGGTGAAGGTTGCAGGAGATTCTTAAGTGGAAAAAGTCAATAAGTTTCATGACATTTAAATCACAGCTGGACAAAATGCTTGGTCAATACGATAAGTCGCAAAATAGCATTACGCATTGTAACTTTCGCCTCATTGAGCGGAAAAAAGTGTTGAGTTCGGACTAAATCATAGCGTACAAGACGTTCTTCAAGGCTCTACAGAATTGACTGCCCGGGCTTGTGTGCTTGTAGAGCTCCCATCAAAACGCGCGTTTTGGCATTGACGTGGTGGAAAACAGCATCCCTTAAATTGCTAACTTATACACCCCCCTATTGATCGACCAATTTAGTTTAGTCAATGAGTGGCAGGAGGTGATAGAAATAGTAGCATGGTTCGGCTGCAGTGAATTTCAGTCAAGAAAATGGCTAGCACTTTACTTTTGCACATTAGCTGAGGCTAACGGACTTCATACGAATGTAAGTAAATAACTGGAATTTTTGAAGATGGTAGAATTCGAAAAAAATATTGACTTTCCATGAGGTCAAACAACGATACTAGTGTATACCTTAACTTGTCCAACTTCGAAGTGGAAAAAACAATAGCACTCACCCTGACCTTAGATGAGATGACACTTTCCGCCTGGAATTGAAAGAAACACGAGTCCTTCGGTAGCCTTTGAACAGCATTCACTCCAAAAGTTTCCGGTGCGAAATTCAAGATCGGATTAAGAATCCTTATTGGCGCCTCGTTAGAGGGGAGGAAGCGGATCTCAATGCCGACCTTAATGCATCGACCAATCACGAGTCTACCCAAGCCTACTTCAGGTCTGGCTGCCACGACGACGTTCGCGGCGAATTCTATTGAAAGTTGGGCGACAAGTGTCTGCGGACCTGGACACTGTGTGGCAGTGGGCCCTTGTAGCCAGGTTTCCCAAAACGCCCTGGAATCAGCTTTCAGCCAGAGTGTGCCACACGAACCACAGCCATCGGAGTCCTTTAGACCACAGTGTTCCACCGCGTGAAGAGTAAACATCTCAATCGGTAACTGAAAATAATATAGGAAAGGCAAATGTCTTAATGCGAAGCATCAGCTCACCTTCATTCAACATTAGTCATCACTCATTGGCTGTTACATATGCAGTGAGGGATTTATTAAGCCAACTGTTTTAAAAGAACTCATTAAGCAATCAATAAGAAGAGAGATGTCCTGTTGACACTTGATAGCTGTAAAAGTATTGTCCACCTACAGCATTCCTATTTAAATAAAGAAAACCACGAGTAAGAAAACACTTATTCGTAAGCATAAGTCCCGTTGAAAGTGGCACAAATTGGTGCGACATCCGGAATTAATAATGACCGGTATTACTTTCGCAGAAAACCTTAATTTAATAAGTTAATTTCGAAGCCAGTGATAAAACGAATAGGCAAATTAGACCAACATCAAAACGACCCATCAGTTGAGATTTGCGTGATGAATCATGCATTTAAATGGGTATAAGCGTGTGGTCTTTTTTCGATGAAATTTGCACTTTGGGCGTGTACTTTTAATTCAACAGTTGCCATCTCCTTCTAGAGCTGAGCACAGGGCCACAAGGCGCGACAAATGGAGAGCTTTTCGTCACTACAGTTCAGTTTTAAATGCTAAATAATACTTACACCTGCTTGCTATTCTGTGTACTGATGAAGTTGTACACATATAAAATGGATTGATTTGGAGTATAAGGTGTTGCTTTGGGGATAAGTTTAACTCACACAGAGACCTTTTGGGCATTGGCAACTTTTGGAATCAGAGAGATGCTTGGAAAACCGTTGACTTACTAAATTCTAAGCCCATTCAATAACATTAAGTAGCAAAAAAGTTTGCTATTCGTTAAACATAAGATTGTTTTGTTATGACGAGAGAGGCATCCCACGGGAAATATGTGCAGACATTACACCCGAACAATGATATTTCCCAGCAAATACAAGAAGGTGAAAGTGGCTGAAAGCACCGATAAAGTGCAAAAGTCAGATGCGCGAAGAAAGGCTTGGTTATCAAGACGCGCGGATAGAGACCCTACATCGGCAAGTCTCCACAAAATTACATTTGGTGCAGCTATGAAAAAGCTCCCAACATCTACGTTAGGCTAAGCTGAGGTTTATAGAATAACTTGTTGGCTGTGTACCGATACGAGGTCATTGCCTATTGGCAATAAGTGAAACTGTTGATTGTGTTGAATAAAGCCAATTGTTATCGGAAACATTTCCGAATTCTTGCAAATCATGAATTTTCTGCATATGTCAGTGCAGCTGATAAACGGTTCAACACATTATGAATATATCCACACAGTACCTTTCTTATCTAGCTTTTAACTTAAACATACTTAGACATATGTGTCCTTTGAAATTCCTTATGCTTTTGCAATTATTTTACCTGCAACGTTTAGGTTTCTATTGTGGTTTTATTACTTATCAGTGTCGTATTCCACCGCATATTTGACTTATATTTGCGTTTTACGCGTTCAATTGTGAATTTTTATATAAACTATGATATTTAATAAACACTGGCTAAATTATTTCGCTAATTATATTTCGCGAGTTTCTTTTTTTAGATAGTAAGTTGTTTTTTCAAAATACCTGCTCATTCAATTCTGATGGGATTTTTTTAACAAGAAATCAATTTAGTCGGCAAATATATATAACTCAATCAAGATAGAAACTGAATATTTTGAAAAAAAACTTTAAATATTGGTGAAAAATGAAACTTTTAAGTCAAAATATGATTGATTTGTATAACAACGGGTTTCCCCAGTAAGTCGACAAACGACAGCAATTTTGAGATATTTCTAAATGTATGACAAATCTTTTTTTATATTTTACAAATACGCGTATTTTTGGCTTTTATAACATGTATCGAACTAACTTCTGGTTCACGACAAGTTGATTAAAAAATATTGTAACCAAGTTATCGTATATATTCACTTTAAGTTAATTTAGTTCATATTGTCACCCAGTAAAATCTATTAACATAAAAACCAATATGCCAAGGGGCTGTTTGATTAATTGTTTACTATTTGCTTATGTAGACTCCTTAAAATGGGGTTTATACCATTGGTAATATAAAATCAGCAGGCTGATTTATTCACTTTGAATCCGAAGTTAACGAAAATTGCCCAATTTAATTAAGTTTAAAGTTGAAATTTTTGAAAAAAAATAATGATTTTTGTAAAAATATGTGGTGAGCCATATTGAACATACTGATGTGCTATCAGAAATGTGAACGAATTTTTTATATCGCACCCACCATTGAGTTTCATCAGAGAAAATTATAAGGAAGGCATAAGAAAAAAACGGTTGGATCAAAATTACTTTTTTTTGAAACAGAAAGGTATTATGCATTAATTCAAAGTAATTGACGTTTTTATCAGCAAATAAATTTTGTGGCACTCACTGAATTGCTGACATATCTCCACGTTGTTTTAAACAGTAAGTGGCGGGTTGAATCAGCTTTCGCGTGAGGTTTGTGTGGAAAATGAAGTTCAACAAGCTTGTTAGCTCGTCAAGTCGGAAGTCTCGCTTTAGACACTTTAATGCCCCATCACACATACGCCGACGTCTTATGAGTGCACCTCTTTCAAAGGAACTTCGAACAAAGTATAAAGTTCGTAGCATGCCAATTAGACGTGGAGACGAAGTCCAAATTGTGCGCGGTGAACGAAAGGAGAATTCTTCTGCCAAGGTTATTAAAGTGTACAGAAAGAAGTTCGTTATCCACATAGAACGTGTACAATGCAAGAAAAGCAATGGAGTGTATGTCCCTATAGGCATCCATCCCTCCAACGTAAGAATGCTTTGGTTTTATGCACTTTTAGGTTGTCATAACTAAGCTAAAGCTCGACAAAGATAGAAGAAACCTTTTGGAGAGAAAAGCTGCTGCTAAGCTTGCTGGTATGGATAAGAACAAGTACACAGAAGAGGTCTTGGAATCATAACCTGTAGTGTAAATAAAGGTTGGTTTCTACTTTTCAGTATTTTGCAGTTTGGTTGTCAGAATTGGGTTCGGTGCGTGTTTTCATCATACCTAGTTTGGACTTATACTAGATTTTTTACCAAGTCGATTGGTGAAATCGTTTCACTTGCTCTTACTTGTCCTCAAGGTTAATCGGCGCTTAAATTATACAGTGCCGTTTTTCTCCAAGCGAGTGTTTTGAATCTCGGTTAATAGGTTTGCTACGCGGTTAGCAATTTTTTGGGTCCTTGCGATCGCTGACTTTCCGCGGAACTGTCGCTTATTCGGGTGTAGTTGCTCATGCGTGTTCGTCTCCGAAGAGTCTTTTCACTTTACAAGATACACTGATGAAATGGTCGGTGGTTGCACCCGTGATGTTTGCACATGAACCGTCTAATGATTTTTTATGCTACATTTCGTTCGGAATTATCTTGTAAGTTGTAGCGGTTAGGTAGTCACTGAATTATTACATGTTAACACTCGAGGTCGTCGCATGAAATGTCAAGGTTTATGCTTCGCCAAGATTACAATAGTGGGACTATTTCCCGTTTCTGATGCGAATTCAGCCTAGCCATTTTCATTAAAACAAACCCTTATACGGAGTTTCGTCAAAGTGCGTGGGCCATAAAAGACACTAGTAGTAAAAAGTGGGCATGATTCTGGCGAATAGTTGAATTTGCCAGATCATCATGTGCGATTATGATTATGTTATCCAACTTGTCTACTTTTAAGATGATCCTTAAAGCTTTAGTAATGGAATCGGGTGTAAACCCAGGTACGCGATTCGACTATTGAAAACAGTTAACGGTGGCAAGCTCCTATGCCCCATCAGGGTGTCGAGCTCTGCCCCATTCGTTTTTCGCCTCATGTCGGGTTGCCTCCTATTAGTGCTATACCCTTTCGAGGTAATTAAATTAATTAAATCATCTGGTTGAAATTACTTGTTTGGTGCAAGTAAATTAGGCCAAAGTGATGGGGACCACGTCTCTTCCCTGGCGTCATTGTCTATGAGCACCCAATAGGATTATTGTATCGGGTGAGGTCAGAAGCACAATATCGTTAGTAGCTGTAGCTGGGCGCCTGTTACCATTTCCCAAAAATGATACGAAGCTAGCGCACGCAGAATATTTTATTTGATTGGAATCGGGATCGGCTTGCGCTTTTAACATACGATTAAGGTTGACTACAGTCATTGGAGGCAGTGGGGACCCTTCGCACCGGCTCCAAGACCTTCCCAAGAGAGCAAGTGGGGGTGATGAACAGCAAGGGGAATCACAAAGGGAAAGAAACAAAAGGACTAGTTACTAGCAGAGACCGATATCCTTCTCAACGAGTTTGGCAGTCGTTGGATGCAAGAATGGACGGTGGGATTTGAAATTATTGATAGCTTGCTGCCGAATAGTTGGCCAGGCCATTAAGGCTCTAGAACAAATACGAACAATGTCGGTTAGGTATGGCACTTTTCGTACAAAAGCGGCAAGGCGATAAAACCTACTTGTAGATTGGTCGAGTGAATTTCATACGGCCCTGACTATTGAGAAACTCCAGGGCACAGTCAACACCGGGGAGGTATTGTGAATAAAGGACAATAAGTGACCATCTAGAAGTGATGCAAAAAAATAGCTAAGTTGATGATTGAGGCCCGGTTTACCAATTACATATATTTGACCTATGTAATCACAAGCTGCCACTAGTTGATTTGCCGGCCTTTTAATCGCTGGTGAAAACAACCCACCTGTTGAGTGAGGAATCCTTGTAAATGAGTTACCGTTTATATTCTACAGTACAATAAACGTCTTTTGCGAGTAAGTGCGTGTAGGCAACGTTAAATATGCTAAACAGCAAATAGGACTGAACTGATTTGCCACTTATCAAGGCAAGGATGCATACATTTCAGCTAGAAGGCCATAAGACTCGTAAGAAACTGATACCACCTGCTTGGATAAATTGAGCTGTTCGAATGTATACCAAGAGGATTGAGCACCGATTATCTTTCGGTTGATAAATCTGCACTGACCGGTATCGAATTTCGGCATTTTGAGAACGAGAGACAGCGAGCATGCTATCGAGAACACGAAGATTGTCATGGGAGAGCGGGATATACTTGAGCAGGCGCTGCCAGAGCAGTTGGCGTTGAAGCGGTATCATCAGCTCGTACTGACAACGAACGTAGGCTGCCGAGTCGGTGTCACTGCCTAGCGGGGTGCTTCTAATGCGCTCAACCACCTGATCCACTACACTCGAGAGTTTACGATCGGACCTAAAATGAGGTGCGCTTCCATGTACATACGCCGAAAATAGGAGCGCCGCATTCAGATTTAGGAAAAAAGAGTCTAGAATTTTGTAATTGGTGTATTCTACAAACTGAGAGCAAATACAATAATCAACAACCTTTTACCACATGCAGAATACAATAAGCAGTGCAAGATACTTGTTGGGTGACCGAACAACATTGACATCTCACGGTGATCGAGTACACCTGCTCGAACATTTGTATGCCTGGTTTAGTGTAAGAACCGGTTTCAATTACTATGGCCAATAAACCAGTACCATCAATAGTTGTATGAGTCTGTAGAACCAAGCAGAAGTGAAAAAACCAGCTCATTCCAGAGGATCCTGTTCTGTGAGACTTAATTCATGAATATCTAGAAAAGTAGTGTCAGGCTCACAAATCATGGCACGACAGATTTTTGAGTAACTTTTTCATAGGATTACTGCATTTACCTAAAAACGCACATAGATGTCAAAACGGCAATCGGCATTGTCTACAGTACTACTGTTGAATGTGTCTGCCTCATCAGGTACTAAAAACAATAGGCATTCAACTTTTCGATTTCAGAAATAGTTCGTTTTCGAACTCGGCATTACCAAAACTAAACTGTGAATGGTAAACAGGTTAGCTATTCATTCAAGTGATGCTGAGAACAAACCCCTTCCACTTGCGGTTTCCTCGTTGTTCTTTTACTAGGCCTAATTCTAGTAAATCAATAGTGGAACTGCGAGACCACTCATTTTCTTAATGAAACCTGTGAAACCATCAAACGGAGTTGTTGACCGTGGATTACGGTTTCTCCGAATTTTTGGTAAAAAGTGAGGCTTACTTTGGAACCCAGGGGATGGGGCCAGAACCATAAAGCCATTCATTCCAGTTGACCTCTTGGAGAACTGTCTGCCCAAGATGGGCGGCCAGAAAGTCCATCCACGTACGCGTACTCAATGAGTGACGACGAAAGTGTGAAATGTATGACTTTAACCACGAAAGTATGGCAGCTAAGAAGAAAATACTTTTTTGTATTAGGATGAGTTAAAAATGCAGTTTCGCTATTCGCGTGTTACTTGCCAACCCAGTGATAATATAGACAATATATTAGACACCCTTATAGAGAAAACTCCTGTAAATAAGCAATAAAGGAAATAGTAAAATCACCTTTTCCATAAGTTTGCTCGAGATAGTAGAGGAGTAGAGAACCCTTCTGATAGGGTATCACAGAGAATGCGTCATCCGTATGAACTCCAGTTAAACACGGGACCATCTTTGCAAGAGGGTGACCTTCTTTAAATTCGCCTAGCTAAAATTTTCAATAGACTCCACATAACTACGTGGTGCATATTTAATGCGCTAAAAAAGAAACCAGAACTGAATCAGCAGAACGCATCCTACAACCACGACAGGAATATTTGAGGACCTCGGCCATTCACAGTGCCGACTTCCTAATTAGCGGTAATAGGAGTCTATTTATAAACGAAAAATGTTTCTTACACAAATCTGTAACTCCTCGTAGCCCAGTTCGATGAAGAGTTCACGATAGTCAGTCCCGTACAGGAGTTCTAAAACAAGTCCCTCCACGTATTTGGTATGGCCTTCATTGAGCCAAAAGTGCTCCCAAGAAGCATTTGTAACCAAATTGCCTGTCCATGAATGAGATATTTCATGAGCAATAACCGACGTCAGCGACCTATCACCGGCCTTTAAGGAAGAGTGCAGTTAAACAAAAGACCGCCTATTAACACGCAACTGACTTTCTGGCTGTCCGCATTTTTCGGCCTAAACTGAGTGATTCCTAACTTACATTGTGCAAAAAATACCCCCACCTATATATATTGGGTTTACTAAATGTTTTACTAACTCCCAATTCTGCACACGTCTGACCCAACAGAACACGAAAGTAAGAACGTGTTGTATCCATTTCAAGCTTCCTTGCTTTTTCCTGGGTTCTGGGTGCAGTCTTACACTAGGGGAAAAAACAGGAATCACTTAGAAAAGATCAACACTTCATGAAAATTCAAAGATCTACACAACGCATGTTAGAGTGGTGGCTAGTTGAACACTTAAGGAGCGCGGTACAAACCGAGATACAGCATGGGTTATCGTGTGAAATATATCGAAGAGTAGCGAAACAGAACTCACCAAGAGAGTCGGCGTAACAAATGTTAGACAAGGGTTCTCCATGCCACCGTATGGGAAACTGGGTGGCAGAACAAGGATATCATAAATACCCCATTCGTATTCTCCACAGAGGCTCTCCGCCGCTGCGATTAAAGTGTCCACCTCGTTAAACTCAAGTTGTGCCCTCGGCAAAACACTTGGCTCCGCCCACACCAACGACCGGGATCCGATTCGTCTACAGTGAGACAGTGGCACTGTGAAGGATAGTTCCATCAATAAAAATACTCATATCATCGGCGTGACGTGGAACAACCATGTTTTGAATATTTGTACATTGACTTGAACTTAAGTGACGACAAATCGCGAGTCTCACATGCTGACAACTAGATCGCAGTATCGACATTAACTCTTTACTTGTAAGTCTCAATTTATCAGTTTGGTACAATTTCGCATTTGAACAGCAGCCACTGCACAAGTCCTCAATTGTGTGATCTGACGGGAAAATGCTTGAAGGGGCCTTTAAAATCCCTAAGCAACTCAACAAATCAGGGCTGTCTTAGTGCATTCCAAGAGTTTATGTAGGTTATTCAGCAACCCAAAATGTCATAAATTACAATTTCAAAATGGCAACATAGAGGTAAAGCCCGGAAATCACTGACTTCTACATGAATATTACTTCAGATTTTGGGCACTTTAAAGGGTCTTCGGTTACTCAGAGCTAATTTTGAAGATGACGAGGTTGATTTTACCAGGTTGTAAGGAAATGAAGGTTTAAGATAGGGACAGAACCCGTAAAAAACAGAACTACGGCGTCATAAACTTTCTTACATGACTACATGTATGGCATTCAGGAGCAAAAAACAAATGACAACTCAGAAACGTTAAGAAAACGGAAGGTAACCGCACACATATCCACTCGCTTCGATAATTTTTAGAGATAACCTTTAATGGTATCTTAAAACGTGTACATACAAGGTTCGCAACATAACATCTGCTACAAAGGTCATACATGGATGCGAATACCTTGACTGCATAGCTTGTTCTGAAAATCATATAGGTCATCCACACTAGAGATCACGTGTTCCGGCCAAGTTGAAGAATTAAAAAAAATATGTGAGGACAGTATTACGGAAATCTGCAGATTTTCACTGCATAAGCAAGGAATTATAAGGATTCAGGCTGTGAATACTTTTGGCAATATTATGGACAAACCAATCTGATCACTCACAACTGATCAAGTAACGGGTAAACAAACCAGTTTTTGACAAATCACACACTACCAAAAAAAGGTGCTAATCAACATCCGAGTTTAATAGAGCATGACTACAGAAGTATAAACGTATGCGTAAGCTACTATCAGCAAAATAGTACATCTTCAAGCTTTTTAACCGCCTCAAGTATAATGAAACTTCAAGGCTCATTATTTGTCCAAGTCCCAGTCGTTCACATTTATGAGTAAGGTTGATAAGTTACGGGTCAAAAGTTGAAACCAAAATGGATACACTTTTATGTAGCTTACACAAAAACATTGGTTAAAACGGAAATGTGCCAATAGATTAACAAGGTTTAACTTTTTTTAAATTGACATAACTTTAATCCGCTTATGCAGCTACTGCTTGGATAAAGTGCAGAATCAGATAATTAGTCACGTAAAACCATAACGTAATAGTTGACGGTATCTTGAGGGAGTTACATGAAGGTCAGATCAAGTTCTCAAGAAAGACAACACGTTTAAACAAATGATTGTGTCTGTTAGCATCTTCTGATAATAATTGAACCTTATTTAAAATTAGCTTACAAGCCCCTTCATGTTTGCATATTGATGCAAGATTTTTAAAAAAAATTGAAAGATCAACTCTAGTACAGCATTGTTACTTCGAGTAATGAGGGAACGGGGCCCAAGTCATTAAAAAGGGATGGAGCAGTTTATCAACGATAGTCTGGGCGAAAATGGAAAAAAAGTAACAAAGAATTAAGGGGGCAGCGTGCACTTACGCAGACACCAACTCCCCACAAGCCAAAGCGACAAGGTAACTAGGAATGGGAATATCTTGCGTGAAAAAGTGCATAGAGGGACTTTCCGGTTCGTCGCAATGACGTGGAGAGGTAGGACGCTGGGCGCTCATCAAAACTGTGACCCCTGGAGGTGCAATCACCTGGGACAGAAAAAGGAACAGTAAAATGTAGAGGCATAACAGAAAATAAGCTTGCAAATCACAACATAATTTGCAAGTGTTTGGACATAAAAGCCTAGAGCCCGGCAAAAGACGAAATTCATGCGATCTTGTGATTTAAGTCTGCGTCAATGGCAATGTGAATATTCTTGTAGAAATAAGAAGACAAAGCAGCGAGAAGGTAAAATCCCGAGCATCGGCAACTGTCAAGCAACTTAAATTTTTGGTTATGGGACTCGAACAAATGTAAATGCGTATATCCAGCAATATTCAAGAAACATGTCATGAGTTCTTTCATCAACACCAAGAGCTGATTGAGGATGTCCACAATATAAGCCAGCACCACAACCCCAAAATGAATGAAATTAACAGC
This sequence comes from Mesocestoides corti, assembly GCA_900604375.1. NCBI lineage: Eukaryota > Metazoa > Platyhelminthes > Cestoda > Cyclophyllidea > Mesocestoididae > Mesocestoides > Mesocestoides corti. The sequence goes on from UXSR01000607.1 coordinate 22,215, forward strand.
CACTTAAGTAACCATGGATAGGAGTGTTTAATAAATTTCCGGCCTCCGATCTGTCGCGATGTCGGTAAAGAAATATGAAAGTATTCGTGACGGAAAATTTATGAAAATTGAATGACATACACAAGCAGTATAAGTGAACTTGACACGAGGAGTGTCTTGGCAAGGGAACAGACTGCGAGCGTGAATTGCTTGACATTGAGTAAAGAGAAAAGGACATTTTTTATCTGCGGTCATTTGCGCGTCCAACCACTGCAAAGCAGAAGACTGTGGCGTTGTGTCGTATTCGATAACAACAGTAAATCTGTAAACCGAGAAAAACCGGACCAGTGACAAACAACAAAATGCCAGGGATTTAAAAAAAAACTACAATCGATTTACAAAGTATGCAACCGGTAGGCTTATGGTCGCAGAGAACGGCTGTGATTCATAAAAAAAATTCAAAAACAAGAAGGGAGCCAAGCACACCTAATTATTGTTTGAAATCAATGTTCAATGAGGCAGATGACAACTTTTAGAAGGTCAAACAACTTACCCAGAACGCTGATAGCCAACATCAACACACAGAACATTTCCTAAATTTGGATGAGATCCATTTTGAATAGTGAATTCCGCAGGTTTCTCGTTAATATTTACGCACAGTACGTTGATGTCCTTGATGTCCAGTTTCTACAACACGTCTTGAAAATAAGTATTGGGGAACTGGTTGTTCCAATAAGTCAAGCTGGATAGTTCAAAAATGTGACGGAGACAAAACCTAACTTGTAGTTCAAGTTCTATTAAATTAGTAATTCCTATTTAGACAGTTACTGGCAAGAATTTAATAACACCAACGATATTAAGGGATCCTGTTGCATGCTTACAGCTGGCATCTCAAAAAAGCTTTATACAAATTAACTAAAAACTCAAACATAATGGTCTTTTAAGTCATGTATATTACATTTATGTGGAACCACAAACGACTAAGAATTCAACTACTTCATAGGAAGAAGAAACTTACCAAAGCAACACTATCTGCAGAATATAAATCTAAGGGCGTCATATGAAGCGTGACCTTGCCGCTAAGAACTCTTGCATTGAAATCGACCTTCCAATCGAAGTCAACGTGCTGGGTCACGAATAATTCCGGATTAGACTGAGACGATGGGTCTTGTACGGGTTCCAACTTCAAATCCGCGGCCCCCTAGAGAGTAATCATTAGGCGATGTTTTTTTTAGGTTTGCAAATAGAAACGTAAAGACAAGAAAGTAACTTTTAACAAGCTGGAACAAAAATCATATTAAGCATAAGATGGACTTTTATATCAGCCTCAAAGTCCTAGTAGACCTGCGTGTATGCATATATGCATGCAAGATTCAATACATTGAGTGCTTCCACGAGAACTAGTACACACGGACCGGAAAAAAATATCAAAATCTTGACGAAAAGTGGCGTTTTGCAAAAATTTGTAAACAGCAGTTTGAAAAGCCGTCCAACATGTTTCATCAAAAGATATTTGGAATAAAAACATGAGGCGCAAATTTTTTAAACTGTGGGAGATATAACAACGGTAGTGGACAACCAACGCCACCCCCACCACCAAATACGGGTGCCACGTTAAGTAATTTATCATCCATGAACTTCGAGTTCGTGTTCGAAATTGAGCTTCAGAACGTTACACTTTGGCCAGTTCAGGCTAATCACGAAAATAGATACGACAAAGATCATATTAGGACACTAAATATGTAATAAAAATCCACGGTTTTTTATAAAAGACAGTATCAGTGCACGATAGATTAGGCAGGGATTCATTTATGATTACCGGTCGATGCGGACAGGACATGATCCAAGGAGTTAAGACGACGATGTATGGGAAGTTCGGCAACACCGAAGGCCAATTGGTTATATCAAAAAGTCCATCTTTCGTGTAAACCAGGCTAAAAAGGTTAAAACAAGACACATTCGCTTTAAAAAGGATAGCAGTTATAAAAGTTTTTTAAACATTAAAAAAGCAAAAATACATTCTAAAAAAACTAAAATTCAAATAATTAAAAATCAACTTGCAATGAGAAACAACAGAGAGCAAATTTAAAGAACGGTCTCTTGGTTGCCGTAGGATTTATGTAGGACAACACACCACGCACTTAGATTGTTTAATATTTGACATCAAAACTTGTTAATGAGGGACAACACGCATATATGTAGACGAACTTCGGTGGCTAGCTGACACATCTTTGCACACTTCCCGCATTCGAGTTTGAAGATAGAACTCTCCCCGAGT
>UXSR01000608.1:0-24453 GCA_900604375.1 Mesocestoides corti
GGATTTCGACATTACATAAACATGGCACCAGATCCAATTCTGCAAAAGCAACATTTTTTTCGGACTAGAAGTCAATCATTTTCGGGTGTGTACGTAGAGGATATGAGCACAATGCATTAGGCAACGCGTTTAGTCAAAACAAACACGATCACATCAGTCAGAAAGACCAGGCATCTCAAAGGGAGGAAACTGCGTAGGACTTTCTGTATTACGCATTGGCAGCTGGGTGCTGCGTTGGCCAAACTCATAAATAAATGGTGCACATTTGGTGAAGGCCAGAAGGCAGAGTGATCGACGTATTCTGCCGGGTGCCTTGGATACATCTCGATTTGCCAGCTGCTGCTGGATAAGTCAGTAATAAAGTAGTACTATTGTCCGAATAAAACGCTAAGGAGGTTGTCCATGCGCTGTAAGGAAAGAGATTCTCGGGCTGTTACTAAGCTGATTTTCCATCGGTCTATGCAGAATGAAAGTCCCATCCTTCTCCTTGAAGAAGGTGACAGGTACCGCCTACGGGGAGAAGGAGGTGGTTATGCTTTGTCGCAGGAGATTATCACTGAGATCGTAGGTGCAGTAGTGGACTGGAATTCGTTACAGGTGTCGTCCTTGTACGGAGGCATCATCGCTGTTCATGGTGCTTCGGACAATACTCGTTTTTCTGATGTCCCATTCTGGCAGGATCAAAATATCAACTATCTAATCCAATATATACTGTAGGTGATTGCAGGTGTGTTGCACAAATTTTGCAAATGTATTGTCGACTTCAGAAATTTTTTTAATTATATAAGTTGAACCCACGAAATATCAATACTTATTTAGGTACAATTTTAAAAGCGAAATCAATAATGAAACTCATTACTTTTATTTTTTGAACTAAATAAATTCACCTAGAAAATGACTCTAAGTTGATGGTTAAACCTGGTATACGACTTCTGTCTGCCGGTTTGTGGGTGCAGAAATTACATGAAATTGATTGATGGTAGACAATGAGCACATGAAAGGTTTTGGCTTGATATTTGTGTCAACACTAACGTAACCGTCTACGATCACTTTTCAAAGGCACATATTTACGAAAAACGTTAATCCTAATAACTAATCGGCTTTTAAGATGAATCATGAAGTATGTTTAACTTGTAAATCAATTTACCCTGTGGTGTAATTTAGCGCGCAAGTTGGTTCCTTTGCTGTATGTCTTTCTGTTATTCTGCCCGTGATTTGCGGAGTACCACAAGGAAACAGGCGTTACCTTTAAGTCTAATCATAATTCTGTCAGATTTTTTATGCAAAATTGCAATCAGTAGATGTTAATAAAGGCCGGTTTGGAAATGCTAGTTAATTTGGTATTTCAAGGACTGATTTTTAAAGAGGTTGGAATCGAAGCACGCATTATTTCATCTAAATTACTTGGATTGTGAATTTCCATGAGATAACACAATTTGTATCAGTTAGGTGAATAACGCAGATTATTTCGTTTGTGTTTAAGCTCATAAATCCGATAGGTTCAACTAGCAACATAGGATCGGTTTAATTTTGGTACTTCAGGCATCTCAACATTGTTCACTCATACCAATTCTGGATAGAAGTAGTAGTTAGATTTAGCACACCTTATGCCCTACATGCTATTGACTTCAGCCTGTTTGATGTTAATGCTGCTTGTAGATGTTTTTTCAAATGCTGGTGGGTCTTTATTCTACCCCTTTTTCTGAGGGCTGTAAAACTTAATCCACATCTTTTTTAGCTCCTGTTTAGCCATGGATGGTTGTGTAACATGTGAGGCAGAGTTTTATATGACCGTGTGCGCATGCTCGCAAAATGACTCAGAACATCGATCAAAGCATAATTCCATTGCCTCTATTCGTCTTGCCGAGATGTTGTCCTCTGCTAGTTCTGCAAATGAAAGTCACAAGCTTGACGTATCATCATGCTGTTCTAGTGACCTTGTAAGTGACCAAAAGCCCCTCCACAAAAAGCATTATCTCCTTGTGCGGGTATCACGGCCTCTCCTCCAACACTGTGTCTCTGTTCTAAATCAATGCTTCGCTGGAGTGTTTGCGGATGAAAATAATGTTGGTAAGTCATGTCTGCTTAGTTGTTTTAGGATACGTTTTTTCTACATGCCTTCATGTTTTGGCCTTAGCTCATATCGCAACTCACATGCGGAAGATAAAACAGGCTATTAAGTCTGTAATATTGCTCGCCGTGAGAAACTTCAAATTCCTTTTGCAGAATCTATAAGTTGTTGTAAGCGTCTTTTGAAATGCTGAAGGGTTGTTTTTAAATTATATTAAGCTTTTAAAACAGGTTTATGTGCTTAGTATATCACTGTTATTTGACCTTTGTACATTCGTGGAATCCAAACTGTTCCTAGGTACGGCTGTAGGAGTTGCAACCTTAACTCCAGCCCAAAAAGCGTGGCTTGGTGGTCTCGCTGTTCGGCTGGTTAAACTTAGCACGGAACAAAAGGAAATTTTATCTGCCCTTAAATCATGCAAGGACTTCGACACGATATCCTCCGCGCAAGTGGAGGCCCATGCGAAAACCCATCCATCTCCTCCGATTGCGTCGCTTGAAAGGGAATCTGCCCTATTCTGCATGAAATCGGAGGAACTTATTAAGGAAATGACTCCAATCCACAATATATCAGAACGAGCAACTGTTTGGGCCAATTTTCGTAGTCAGTCTCCTTTATTCCCCTCAGTGAACTGGCTGCGTTGGTACCTTGGTGATGCCATTGGCTTCTATTTTGCTTGGCTACATTACTATTGCCTTGCGCTAATTGTCCCTTCAAGTGTGGGCCTACTGACATGGGTGATTTTAGCAATAGCAAGTATTTTTTCATCTAAAGATGGCGGAATAGACGATCCTGAGATTCCTTCCGGACCACCACCAATTTCAATTTTCCGAATTTATTATGGATTGGTTGTAATAGTCTGGGCGATTGCATGCACAAAAATCTGGCGACGGCAGCAGATTCAATTATCAGAGGAATGGCTATCACCAGTTCTTGTGAATGCAGCTGACATGTCTGGCTGGATAAAGTCGCACATGAACCAACTGCGTCCTTCATTTTATGGTATCGAACGAGAGAGTCCTGTTACAGGCGAAATTGAGCTGCACTTTCCCGCATCTAGACGACGAATTCTTTACCTCATCTCAGCATCGATAACGTTTTTTTGCGTTCTCATTGCCCTCTTTATAAATGTGCTCTTAATGAATTTGGAGGCAAGTTTCTCCCTTCTAATTTGCCTCGAAAAAGCTAATTTATCCATATGTTTTACTCGTTATATCTGATTATTTCAAACTACACTTTCCCGTCGTTTTCTTCGATACTTATAGTCTCCTTGTGGGGCATGATGTGCTTACTGTCATTGACTAACAGGTTAAGCAAATTATTGAAATAATGCCCGGAAGGCCCGCGCTGCTCTTTTCTCGTATGATTTCATAACCATAACCAATCCAACTCCCAGCTGAGAAAAAGGGTACATTTGCAACAAGCAAAACCTCTTACGTCCATCTAACCGTGTAATTCACTGTTCATTTATTGTGCAAACGAACGACCTCACAGAGTTAAACGATTTGTTGTTTGTGCAGCGATACGGTATTTGGTCCGTATGTTTTTTCCTAAATTTTACTTAGCAATATTTATGTAAGTCTAAAAATTTTTCGTTGTATAAGCATTCGCTTAACAGTGAATACGACGTTTACCATCCCCCTCGACAAATTGCATCAAAATACGTTGTACTAAATGTTAGGATTGGAGTGTAACGAATTCTTTTTTAAATTTTAACTTAGACATCACCCTAACTTATGGGTTGCATTTAAGAACAAGTTGGTCTGCCATACATCGTATCTCGAGACTGGAATCCTTTGGTGCTAATGCAAAGTTTGTTATCCCGCAGGGTCTGATCAATCCCAGTCGCTCACCACACCTTCACTTTCGTTTTATCGCCTGCTTGTGCGATCCTGGAAGGATATTTGACCCAAAGGCTGGCTCACTTAAATTCGTTCCAGGTATCCTTCACCCGCTGATCGTCTTCTTCATAAACCAGATCGTTTTTCGCCGGATCGCAGAGTCCCTCACAGACATGGAAAATCACGAGGTAGGTCATTTTACTTGGTAACAAGTCACCCTGACCTTGGGCTTTCCATGGTGTTTTGACTTCCCGGGCCAAGGCCAATCCTAAGAAAAGCCCGGTTTCGGCAGGGAATTCGCGTCGTGCAATTCTCGTCTCGATGTTCTTTCAAATGGCTAATAAAAAGATCAAATTGTAGAGAATCACTTGTGTTGGGGACCAGTTTCTTCCAGAATGCTTTCATTTTTGTAGTATGATGTCATCCAGTGTTGGGTCCCAAACTAGGTGAATTTTAACAAATGATTTCTCAATTTTTACTGCAACGCATCGGCATTCTAAACCTCAAACATTAAACTGACCTATTGTACTCTTTTCGCGGATACCTTGTGGTAGTTTGGGTGGAAATTTTTGTGGTAGTTGTGCCATTCGAAAAAACAATTTAACCAGTTTTGTCAACAACATCGACCAAAATTGTACTCCTACATCGGTGTTTTGCCTTACCTCCGATATAAGGTTGATAATTTGTAAGACTGCCGTCATCGCTGGTGAAACCGGATTGTCTTCCTCTGTTAAATCAACAAACTAAAATGACCCTTTCCTCGTGGTTTAGAAACGAGAGCTTTTTCTAACGCACATCCATTATTAACACTTGCGTTTAAATAGACGAAGTTTCAAATTGAAGTAGATCCTCGTGCTTACATTCGCACCACCTGGTTTCCTCTGCGGTGGGTGCTTAAGTAAGGATCTGTGTAGTCAGGCTTTTATCGGCACATTTGAGAAGCCAGTGGGTGTGCACCGGACCTGGCTTAGTGATTGAAACGCGTGTTTCTGCATGACAGCGGTGCACTAGTTGTGCGAAAAGCATTACACCAAGGAACAGACGAAAGCGGTAAAATTAGAGGGACGTGTGGATTGTTTTAGTGTCTGTGCTACTGAATTTGACTTGTTCATTAATGGTCCAGTTTTTCGTGGTGACAATGCCCAAACTCTGTCGAAGGTGTTGTACACGCTCGTAACAGCCCCTTGGTAATCAGTGTTAGGTCATGGTTCGGGTGGATTATTTTACTTTCCTTCTCATGCCTGCGAGGTAAGGAATTTCAGAGTTTGTTTTTCAAATGCGTAAGCAACAGTTTTGGCTAGATAATGCTTATCAAACGCAGTGCTGACACAGGCTTCTCTATCCACCGACGCAATCCCACTTAGTTAGATTCATCCAAGGTTCAGCACTTTGCCAAAACTTCTTCATTGATTAGACAAATCGATGAAGGGAAATCTGAGGATGGTAAGGTTTGACTTCCTGGGTGAGCGCACAAGGTCTGCCCTTGGGGTAACTTGCTCCATCGCTGTATTAGAAGCCGTTGCTAGCTTTTCTTCGGTTTATTCTTTTTGGTGTTTGGACTCACAAGTTCACTAAACGCGTACTTTGTTCCCATGTTAACTTTCTCTTTAAGGTCTGTCGCGTTGCAAAAAGTAACAAAAAAACTCGTATGTCCTGAATATTTTGTAGAATTCATCGTTAACTTTGGTCTTTGGAGTGATTGGGCCACTATGAACCCAAGAGTCCCTATAAGTAGTTGGCAGTCGCGAGTTGGGTTGGCTGTTGTTTTTTTCTTCGTGGTATTTGGTGCTGTAAACTCTCCTTTACAAAAGCCGCATGCTTGCGATATGCATATGTCGGATGCCTGACGCTCCACTGAGTACAGTCTTAACTGCCAAAATCCTACATTTCCACTTGTTGTCTAAATTAGCTTGTTAAACAAATTTTTAACCGAGCAATCAATTCTCCCTTCTCGGGCCTTGATATCAAGATTCCCGAACCTCACCCCTTATTATTTGCATAATTGGGATTTGGACATTGCATGCAAATGAAATTCGAGCTATTTAATCTACTGTCGTGTATTCTTTGTTTGTGAGCGTGTTTCAGTAACCATGACCATAATCAACTTTCCGGACAGTTCTTCCAAAACCCTTTACTCGTTTGACCATGGCAGTGGGAAGTGTAGGTGCTTTTGACGGCTTCTGATATGTCTTTATCTAATTTGGACCAAGTGAGGCTAAACGCAAGATTCGGTGGTTCAAAATTTTGGTACTTTACCAAATATCTGTGAACCTCAATCATAGACTTACAGTCTTGCAGTGCAAACTGTTGCTGCGAACGAGTGCAAAGCTCTGTCACTTTTGTTCAAAACAATTCTTGCGTATGTCTGCAAAATTAGTAGAAACCAAAATTAGTTATCATGTAATCTGGTTGCAACCCTCAGTGTAAACAGTCTATCATAAGACCACATCCGTTTGTACTTGATCCTGAATAAACGGTGGCTTGAAGGAACCAAACCTCAGATACACTGTTTCCTCTGCTAAAACTACTGGCAAGGTATCCCTTCCACAATCATGGGGCAGTTCAGGAGGAGTTTTGTCTTACTACGGCGCACCAAGCATGAGTCTAAAATGTGTTCTGTGGTAGGTCATACTTAAAAGACGTTGCCTAGCTTTCTCTATCCGCAACTGATGTTCATGTGACCGAAATTCATTTATCTAGCGAATTCTCCAATTATTGTGATGGTATTGGGTGCAATGGCTCATTTGAATATTCGTGATCAGGTCCCACCACGCCACCTGCATGCACGTTTATGGTAAAATATTCTAGATTGAAATTGTGTCTACTGAAATCTTACAGTACTGATTTCTGATTATGTTATTTCGTGTGAACACAGTTTGAGATGACATCCATATAATTTACGTTCCTGGTGGTTGTTTAGGCATTTTTGAGGTATTGTGAATTCAGTTAGAACTTTAATTGTCTGACAACTTGGTGCTATTGTAGCTTCTGTACTTTTTCTGGTTTTGATTACCGCGTTGGTTTTATCCGGTGTTGAGTCGAGTTACTTAGATTTTGCGCGCCACAAAAACATATTACCACGGCAGCTCAAGCACCGTTGAAGAAACATGTGTTTAAGGTGTGGTGTAAATACCTATTGGCAAACTTAAATCCAATAAATCAGCTCGGAAGTAATAACTATGCAAATCCAGACCGGACCCCAAAACTAGAACTTAATTTTAGACTTGGCGATTTAGTGGAACTCTGTCACGGTAGGTAGGTAGAGGTGATAGAGATTAAGGTTCTTCGTGGCGTTATCCGTTTTAAGAAGAAATCCGTGTTTCTCTCAAGCATTTGAAGGGCCTAAACATCTGAAACCCTTCGTCTCTTGGAGGGTCTGGTTTTTTTTGTAGACTCAGGCCAATTGGGATCGTTCGTTGATAGTTAAGCGTTTTCTGTTTGAGGCCGTTGACGCTTATGCTTCACCCTTCCATCTCGGCATGATTTTAGTAGATTGGCCTGCTTTGCAGTCCTTCCTTTTAACCACTTTCGCAACGGATTCTATCCGGCGTCTCATTGCCGAGTGTCTCGTTCCATGGGCGAGTTCTCACTGGCGCAGCCGTAGATCAGCGTCCGCGCTTTACAAAAAGACAGACAACCCGCAACATCAGGACACCGCGGTACACAATGCTGTCTTCGGAGTGGAGTACGAGCCATTCGATGACTTCCTCGAAATGGTTCTCGAACATGGTTACATCGTTTTGTTTGCCTTTGCTTGTCCACCTTACCTCGCTTGTATGGCCCTCGTTTGCGCGTGGGTTGAATCATACTTCGACGCCTTCAAATTACTCCAGCTCGTGAGACGGCCGATGCCGCAATTGCTGCATAGGGACCAAAACATCTGGTTAATGCTTCTTTCAGTGCAGGCTTGGTTGGCACTCTTTACGAACATTTGCCTGCTTGCCTGCCGCACAGATTGGAGCCTCGGAACGCTGTTCTTTATGGAGCATGTTCTCATTGGGATTGGACTTGTCATTGAGTTGGGTGTTTCCAACACTCCCATTGCAGCTAAAAATGCCTTCCGAAGGAGGGTGTATGAGCGCTACAGGCGGGTTGCGGCGGACAGGTAGTGTGTTGTATACCGCCGAAAAGCTTTTTCTGCATCTCCTGCATATCTTCCTCTTCTTTGTTGTATTTTAGTATATCTTTAATAAACGGCAAAGTTCTCTTTTCTCTTAAGTAATTCGTGACGGTATAAACCGTTTTCAGGTCTTAGGGCTACCAAAGTCCGTCAAGTCAGTTGCCAGTTTAACTGGATTCAGTACTTCCACATTTTAGCCGATCAATTCCCTTGCCTTCTGTCTTGTTAATGTTTTATTTGTGTCAGTAGTGCAGTATTGATTTTGACTTTGACAATTGGCAAGTGCTTATTTAAGGTTCCGTCGCAGTTCAATCATCTCAGTGTTCCCTGCATCTCGTAGTTGAGTGTGCACTATCGGAATGCATAGGTTTTAAAGTGGACATCATAAAAATGTTCTCTTGGTAACACTAACAGGGTTTTTTTGCTAAATCCGTCCGAAAATCAGCGTGAGACGATAATCACCGGTCGAATTGGCGGCATTATAGTTTATGCAAAGAAATTAGATGTGGCAACTGACATGACTATGGACGCCAAATTTACTATCTGACAATCGTCAGATTACCAATATTGGAATTGGGGTGACTTCGGGGTTAGTGAAGTCGCCCGTGGTGGTGCACTGTGAAACACCGGGGCTATCATCCCCAAAATCAGCTTTGATTGGTTTGAGGTGGTAGCTTGCGCCTCTCAAAACACCACTTTGATTTGTGCATCGTCATCAGGTGAAAAACCCGGCTTCGTGCTAAAAACACGAAACAGATTTATTGATGGACTTGCAGAAGCCCCAAGTGTGACATTCGTCATCACACCAGAGGCCAAGCGACCTACACGGGCAAGGCGACCGCGGATAACGCGTATTTCACCCGATTTATTGTCACCTTGCACACCAAAAATGGAGAATTACGAGTCAAGGGGAATCCTTAATGATTATAGCGATGCAAAAGCATACAAGCATAATTAGATGTTACGAGGTTGCAATTGAGGTACTGTTGTCAATTATGAAGTCTGAAGATGCTTTGTGGAGCGTTTGCGTGACCTCATGGTCAGCTGTGTAACCGGCTCAAGCCGACAGGTATCGATCAAGTAAAGCAGAGGTACGTTGCGAGGAAATTTGAAAGAGTGAGTAACCAGATGTGATATTGGGACTAATAACGCATCAGTTAAGAATCTGCTTTATCGTAGCCTGTCGCAGTGGTTACCATAACTCACTACCAACTGCTACGCCCTGTTCTGCCTCAGTAGTACAAGCAGAACTAGTCACTACCAACTGCCAATAATTTGTGTCGGTCAGTAGGTGGACTCTCGGCAGAGTAATATGCTAAAGACTAGGCAAAAGTCTGCAATATTATAAAAACAGAGAATAGCTGAAAGAGAAAGCGTGTACAAGTATACAAGGCTGCAGCTTGTCAGTGTATGTGTGGATTATGGTGGAGAACTGTTTTGTGAAAATAGTCCTAATTGGATGTTGCAAGCGAATCTAGTGCTATAATGTTCTGAACGCACGTCTCCACGTGTTAGCACATTTTGGGTGCGAGACGATTAAAGACTAACAAGGCAACGACTAACATAATCAGGGAGCCTTATGGTGAACTTTAGAGCCGCTGATTTTTGCACGGATGCGCCTAAGCATGCACCTGTGCGTGAGTATTCCTGTTCCGTTTGCCCCTAACAAAGAGAAAGCCACTCAATAAACGGTACCAGATCCCTTGTTGACGCTAGCACCGACATTCCCACGATAGTATGAGAACAAGGCCAGAGCTCGTCAGCCACGTGCGGACCGACTTGTCAAAAGTGAACACTAATTCGAGTCAGGGTTGACCTTGATCTGATAAAAAACGTAATAAAACACATGCTAGGGAATTAGTGTAAATAGTACCAAAACCAACGATGAGCAATCTTAGGGTATCGTGGATCTCCAATAATACCACAGTGCGCGTCTGCGACATGGAAGTGTGTACGAACTCGTATGACATTCCGATGCCAACGGACTTGATCCAAGAGGTCATTGTGCCGCCGTCGACTCGGAATTCAGCATTCTTGCCCTTCCTGTGTGGGTTCGGGATCCATGTCGGTGATCTCGAAGTGATCGTGCTGTCCAGCACCAAGGTCCAATAACTTTTTTAGAAAGAATAATTATAATGAATTAGAATATCTGATAAAAACTTATGTGCAGTAAGGCAAAGGTAATTACCGTATCGGATTCGCTTGCAACATCTAAACATGACCGAATTTTCACAATAGTCCTGTTTAAGTGAGTTACTACATCTCCTAGACAAGAAAATGATAAGGCAAAATTAGGATATGAACTTCGCCACTGGATAAAATTGACCCAAAAGCTATTAATGATCACGTGAATGGAATCAACATAATCTACTTGTGAGACCTCAACATGTACGCATATTTCTTTACAATAGGCTTTGCTGGTTCGAAACCGTCAATCGGCTACTTCTGAGCCACGGGTAAGAATTTGACTGGAAATCAAAGTTTGCTAAACGCATTCTTAATTTAAACGGTAATGTTCCATGACATTCACACCAAAGGTGAGACATGGCGAACGCGAGGCGAAAAATAAGCATTAAAGAAGCATGCAGCTTCAAAAAACCCATTATTTTTTAATCGGACTGACACTTTCGATGCCGATTTATTCAACAAGAAATTGTAAAGTTATTGAGGTTGGTAAACAAAGAGATAAGTCTGCATTACTGGTGTCTTTATAAAAATCGACGCTCAAGAAGAGAGATAGATGAGAGGGAATTGGATGCTAAACACGCGCAAACACAAATAGAAAGGTATGTATATGTACACTTGGGCCAGCAAGAAAAGCGTCAACTACACATTGGCAGGAATGGGTGCTTCACTGCCGCCGGCAGTGGGACGTGGCGTGGCCTCTGATTGGGTTGCGCTTGACTGCAGGGACGGTTGGGGTGCAGGAGGTGGGAGTGTTCGCGCCTGGAAGGCAGTCGGGCCGTTTGCTGAATAGGGAAAGGCCGGTGTGGGAGGGCCTGTGGATCCTATAGGCACTAGCATGGGTCCAAACATCTGCGTTTTGGAGGGCAAAATAATTGTCGGAGAGTCTCCGGCACCGGGAACGGCGGTGGAGTAGCAGATCTGGATGGGTTGTGGCTGTAGGTGGTGAGGGTCAGCAAATGTTGCGGTGGCAAAGGCCGTTGGCTGCTGGTGGTGAATTTGGATCTGTGGAAGGGTGGAGGTGATTGTCGAGGTGGCCGGCACCAGGGCTGTGCTGACGGTCCCGGAGGCATTGGCACCATCCATCTAAAATGGGTTACGTGGCGAGATGATAAACACTCACAATGGAAACTTGTCCGCTCGAATTAACGAGACAAATTTCGCACTGCTTTCAAGCGGTAGTTTCGAACGACTTTACCTGCAGTGATAAAATCAAATGGCAGTTTTTTGCATGAGATAACCCTCTAGAGGTCACACAAATGTCAGTCTAGTTATTAAAAATGGTAAAATATCAGCAAAACAAGCACATACATTCGATAATATCCTAGGTTTGTATGTCTTGTGATTTTATACAGTGCGTCGTGTCAAGGTCGTGCTGCCGATTTGTGTCGTGACTGAAATAAACTAACACATGGGAAGAGGCTACGCGCATTTACTTCACCAAGAGTCGAGCGAAACCAAGTATTGTATTTACAGGATACGTTCAACAAAAAATGCGGATTTGTTTCAGTTTCCAAAGATACATATTTCATTGATTAATGCACCATTTCCTCATTCTTCCGTGAAAACATTTTGCCCAACAAATGACAGTTACTCTTAGACACCAAACTGAGGGATCATTCTTTTGTTCACTAGTACTCGCAGAGAGATGCAAGTGCGCTTGTCGGCTGTCCATTTAAACGCATGAGGTGCACATGACCAACAGAAAAGTTTTGTTGCAAACAATGCGACAGTGCACATGGTAAAAAACCAGGGGATAACGAGTTATAGCCTAACGGCGTAATGAATCACATTGCTGGACCAGGTAGATCAGACATTTACTCGAGTCCCATCGTATAGTATAAGCCGGGGTAAGTCAGCCGTCGACAACTCCTTGCAAGTCCACAAAGTCACCACTTCTGGGAATCCTGGGGTACGTTTTTTGCTTAAAATATTTCATTACAGACGTACCGTGCTAATGTAAATTGTGCCATTGGCATCAAAAATGGAAGGTGGCGGTTGGGGTTGAGAACAAAAGTTCTCCGAACTGGTTGCAGCAGCAACAGCAGACAGATGCTGTGCCTGAGAGTTGAGCGTCTCCGAAGGGGCTGAAGACGCTGCTGAGGCAGCCGTGGAAGAGGAGAGGGGCGATGAAGAGCTAAGACTCACTCCTTTCCTGTCGACCAACGAGGACGCTGCGCCTTCAACAATGCCGGTCGCTGATGTGTCCACTGGAGAACACGTCTCTGACTGCGGGTCACCATCTCGTGACAGACGAGAATCATTTGCTAGGAAATGTGTAGTGATGCGGAGACCCGATAAATCATACTCGACAGAGGCGAAACAAAATCTTAGTTTAGTGCATAAAGCAAGCTAAGTTAATAAAATTCAGATTGTCTAGTAAGCCAAAAAAATGTTGGCATGGAAGCATGGATCACGCCCACCCACACATATAGACTGATACACATTCCGCGTTAAAGTGAAACTTGGGTTGCTCGGTTGGGGTGCACAAGTCTTACCAACAGTACACTGGCATTTTACATAGTTCCTTCTCTTTAGTTAAGTTGTCAAAATATAATGGCATAGCACTCAGATTCACCTGCTGGGTGCTGAGCTGATTCCACTTGCACCTTTCGAATAGGCGTTCCGGCAGGGCAAGTGCTGTCCGTTTGTGTGCCGCTTCCGTCCGCAGCAACAATCCGCCTCTGGGCTGCAGCGACATCTGACGTTGCTGCTGACTCCCTATTAACAGCAACGTTCGTGAGTGCCTTTGGCTGGACGTTGGACGAGGCGGGGTTCTCTGCAGAATGGGCCTGCTTTCGATGACGCCGCAAGTTGGAGGAATTACCAACGTTGTTGTCGCGTATCGTGAACCGAAATGGTCTGTCGCCTGAGTGAATCCGGCTGTACAAGGAATGTGTAGAAATTTAAATTGTACCAAGCCCCTAACGCTCCAGATGATGTGTGCGTAAATGTCTAGACTGGCTTAAAGTTGAGGAGGCAAGGTGGAAAACTTAATCAACATAGTGCCCACCGCACTGAGAGAGCGATCGAAACGGGGAAGTCAGATGTGACAATACTGTGACTTACTCGACAAGGAATCCGTTGACATAGAGCATGTTAGAATTGTTTTCAACTCACATTTACATGTGAATATAGTAAACTACGACAAAAAATCACTGTGAACCGCTAATGTGCTTTTAAATGGTTCGGTAGATTGTGAACAAAGTGTCTCGGTCGAAAAATTCGGGGTTTCGAGCTAACGCATGAGCGCTTTTTCTTCAGCATTTAGACATGATGAGGAATTTTGAGTAGTTAAATGTACAAATAGAAGTAGTTGTGAATCGTGTTTATTCAACTGCTTAATCCAATTGCTTCGCCTCCGACACAGGGCTCCCCTTTTTCGCAGCATGGCCCCAGCCGCGCAAATCTCCAATTCCCCCTTCATTCACACGTATATGTATCTTGGATTAACCTCACACCTAGGTCTCGATGTTAGCGCATGTGTGACTCACACATCCGAGCTGTAAATACACACGCACAAACCCCACACACGGACCACGGCTTCGTCAAGTTCTCGAATAAACGTTTAACTCTTTGTCCTTCCACCGACTTCCTCTTTGTTGGGTAACTCGTGATATTAGGCATCCCAACAAACTGGTGCAGGTTGTCTAGTGCCACAGCAAGTTGCCATAACCATAGGCTCCTTTCTTCGCCAAAGATCACGGGAGTGGTATCTGTGCACTTACAGTTTATTTTGTGAGGCTCAAACAAATCATTTGTTGTGAATGCATCAGTCTGAAAAAGGTGCATCCAAAGGCTCACTAAGGTAAGTGGAATTTTGAGAGGCCCGAGAAGTAGGTGAAAGTTGCCAAAATGTCTTTACACAAACTACTTAACAGAATAAGTTCATTCGCTGGGTTTCGGCTGAAGAATTCGAACACAGGGAGATGACGGGCGGACATCATTTTGGAGTCCATCCAGGTAGGAAATCACAGGCTTCGGAAACAGCGGCTTCGTCACGGATCAGTGGAATACAGATGTTACAATGATGCGCCCTAGATATCATATTGGAAATCGAAGCCAGGTTTCTAAGCGAGGACGCGAATCCTTTCTTTAGGTAAATTGGATTGAGGCCATTGGGGCATTGGCATGGCGTCGGCAGCAGGTTAATGACGTGGGAAGCAATCTTGGTCCAAAGTGGTTCCAGTGGTAAACCCAGTCATTAGTTTTGCAGAAGGAAGTCAGCAGCATCACATTAACATTAGCACAATTTTGTACGATTTCCTTCTTCATACGGCCAATACTTACCACGACCGGTCTAATTCATGATCAACGTATTTCCGGCAAAATTATCCGGTGAAATTAACACCTGACTCATTTGTGACAGCGTGTTTTGTGTTAGGTGCTGGCGTAAGAAACGGTGTGTCGCAAAATGGCGGTGAAACTTACACGTGAGTAGACAGATGGTGGGGTTGACTGAAGCGTCGATCGCAGACGTGGCAGCGGTAGGGCCTCTCACCGGTGTGCACCCGCATGTGAACCGCGAGGCGGGCCGCTCGTGGGAAGCCCTTCGCGCACACCGTGCAGACGTAGGGTCGCTCGCCCGTGTGCCGCTTTATGTGCTCGTTGTACACGGCCGGTTGGGAGAAGGTTTTCGTGCACACCGAACATCGGTAGGGACGTTCACCTGTGCCGAGGCCAACCGTGAAGACAATTGGTTGATTAGGACAACTTTGAAAATACCCAAACGACTTACACTTTACATTCACCACACGATTTCGCAATAAAGCACTAAACAACCACGCAAGCAGCCATCAAGGCAATTGGCTAGAGAGCGTCTCAACAAACCATTACCACGCACAATGGCGCCGCTGGTCACTGAACACCACACAAACACTAGACACAGCAAATGCGATGCTAAACTAAGGCAACACTAACGTCAAGACTGATGCTGCCATAACAACATTATAAATCAAAAATCACGTGAGAATGAAAAAGAACTAAATATGCTTAACTTAATCGAAGATGCGTACCCGAAAATTTGACCCCAAAGTATCACAGCAACCGATTATGCAAAACGTTTTGTGGATGGATTAAGTGCGAAAAGGGAAAAATTGGGACCGATTACGCACTGACGCGAACTTTGGGGTAGAAACCTTAGGAGTAATAAATGAAATGAAGAGATTAAAATTGCGTTTTGATTGAGATCAATCGGTGGGAACTACAGAGACGGGCTACCTGAGACACGTCAAACTGGAGCACGCCGACAATTTGATGCCATCGGCTGCAAGTCGGCGTTTTGGTAACCGACGTGGAAACCCTTACCTAAGCTGGCATTACACTGCCTGGAAAGACATGGCTCACCACACCTAATGGCCACCTGCCTTAAAGGGAATATACCTTATCGTGGGTGCCAGTGGAAATTACCGATGGAAATGAATTTTCTGTGAGAGCTTGTTCTAACGCACCAAAAGTGGAACGATTCACAAACAGCTTAACAAATAATAATCTTCACAATCACTGCTTTATTCAATAAAAAGAGCTCTTGACGGCCAACTAACACATAAAAGCAAGCCACATGCATCTTCATCAGGTGAGTTTCCCCTCCAGGTGGCCCTCGTCTGACTACAGTAACATTTTGATAAATTAATTGAGGTGACGTTATCTTGACGTCCTACTTTATTCGCTGTCGAGTCACATTTTTTTCGATAAGTTGAAGAGAATCGAACAGTTATCAAAATCATTCTCTGGGTGTCTATATTGTCACCGCCACCTACACTGCCGACAGGAATTCGAGAAAACCGATCACAAGCCTAAGCAACTGTTAGAATTATCATTCCTTCACCAACCGTCACAAACTGAGGTAAGTAGTGTTAGAGTGCTACAAAAATTATTGTAAGTAACCTTTTTCACTATATTCAATGTGGTTAACTGCCTTAACTAGCTTCTATGTTTTACATGAGCTTAAAGCACATTGCAAAAGCCAAAATGGTTTACTTTCTAAGTAAAAACAGCGTGTCAGACGACTCGACTAATAGTAGACAGCTTCATCAAGAACAGTTTAAGCGAATTCGAGGCTTTTGCGATCAATCCGATTGCTTCTTTTTTCTTTTATTACACTACACAAAGTTCATTACCTCGGCTGGGTTTTGCTGACAGTATTGAAATAAAAGAGCATACTTCATTTTAGTCACTTTTTCCAGACATAACGATATAGATTGGGTTACTCTCGAGGGATCAAATCAGGGCCACATACAAGTAAAAAGGCTAATCACAGTAAAAGCGTGATATACTGCAACAGAAGTGAACTGATCAACTAAGAGTCCCCAGTATTAGTGAAATGGCATTTCCAAAACTCGGGTGTAGGCGCAAGAAGTGTAAAATGACAGGGAACAACTAGGTGTTGTCTTTAGTAACGAACAGACACCAAATTACTATGAGCTCAAGGACGCCTTAAGTAGATTACTGCGGCCGCATAACTAGTTAAACTAACGCAACATGTCATTAACTACTTTGGTTGTCTCATATTTGATGGGGCTGAAACACTAAATAAAGAAGACACGTATGGTTAACAATTTTGCATTACCACTCACCGGTGTGTATCCGTTTGTGTCGATTCATATTCGGCCAATCATTGAATTGTCTGCCGCAATAACAGCATTGGTAAGGTTTCTCGCCCGTGTGAATCCTTTTATGCTTCTCAAGGTAACGCAACACCCGGAACTCCTTGCCACAGTGCATGCATCGATAGGGGCCACCGGCACTGCTGCCGCCACAACCACCGACCTTTATTGCTGGGGCACTTCCCGCACAGTTTACACTGCCCTGATTCACTGAGGCCGACGTCATGACAACCACCGTTGTCGTTGTAGGTGCCACGACAGTACTTGTTGGCGAGGCGGCGATGGTGACACCGTCTGTTGAGGGCGCCGTGGAGATGGGGGGAGAGGAGGGGAGGGTGTCGACGGGGGTCGAGGCTTGGAGGAAGTTGAGGGGCGAATTTGTCGTGATTGTGGTACCGGCATATTCTGTGGTGGATGTGAAGAGAGAAGTCTCGCCAGTGGCTAATCGAGACAAACACGCTGTTGGATCAGGCTTCAAGTCAACACACTCGAGGCCTGCAGCAGTCTAGATGGTAAAAAAGAGGGACTTAATGTCAAAAATGGAGGTTGCAACGAGGAAGTAGTACCTAACATCAGACAAACGCTTGGCTGATTTTCATGTCAGGGCACGTTATAAACATACAAACGCAGAATGCAAACTTGTGAGCCTACGCTTTCTGGTAAGTAAAGGAGTAAAATGCGATATCTGTAATTTGACTGGATAGTCGTTTTAAAATTTATCCGTTTTTCTTGTTTAGCGTACGTGGATTCGTCCGGTTTGGAGACGCACACATCTCGAACTAATCGCACAACACAACCACTTTAAACAAACAGTGGTAACTGAAAGATTACTAGATTAAACCTACAAGAATGTGTCCATTAGGAGCACAGGCGGGTGCAACGGAGGTGACGATGCCTGAAACGGCCGTGGCGATCATGGGGGAGGGACAGCCATCGGTACCGCCAGCAGCAGAAGTGAGGCCACATGAGCCATCGGTTGTCGAGGGCGGTGGTGACTGTAGAACAGGGTTTTCGGGTGGCTGGGCAGGAGTTTGTAGGGGGACAATAACTGATTGTGTCGTGGAAGCAGAAGTGACGGAGGTGGACGGAGGCGGTGGTGCTAGAGTACCCACCACGGCCCCAGATGTAGCTCCACTGTGGGGGTTGGTTATTGTCACCAGAGTAGCCGTCCGTTGACCAACTGCAAATGCGAACGGATGCATACATACACGGGCAACCCAACCGACATGCAAAAAACGCAGTTTTAAAAATAAACTGAACATCCGCATTTTTTACCAGACATCTAAAGGCATGAAGAACTGTTCTTGTGGGCCCGAATCACTCTTTCGATTGACAGAAATGGATCTAATTTAACCCTCAAAGGCATCACAATTACACATGGACAAAACTGTGCAAATTAGGAAGGCCTTACTCACTACAAAACAAATTTTATGGATACCTCGATCCGGAGCCTGTGTTAATCCACAGTAACCTCCTTTTGATTTCAAAGTGAGGTCGAGGAGTAGAGCTCAGGTAATTTAACTTCTCAGGTTAGATCTATGCGCACAAAAGTGCTGCAGAGAAAAATAACTCAAGTGTATCGGAGACAAGTTGGAATCTTTTGGTGTGGTCGCTACCGTACCGCCCGAGAGCTTTGGGAGAAGCGGACTCCTTAGCCCCAAAATAGCCACAAACACATGGTGTACTGACAGGCGCACGGACGCACGCAGTCACATCACATCCACTTAGGGGGAAGTATGGGCACGGGCATAAACAGCCAATCGTCTTGCGAAAGGCAGACACGCAGGCGCCTGTCCGCGTTAGAAAAAGGCCAGATGAACGCGCGCGCACTCAGTTGAGAATGCGTGGTCGGTGGTGTGTTGACCTCTGCCTGTGGTTGCCAAGTCTAAGCTGCCTACTTGTGCACACCATGACCGTGGCGGTTTTGCGTTCGCTTGGGTTATTTACAGGTGGTATGAATATCAAAGATAACCTCGTTCTTTAAATTCCGTAAGCTGAAAACTGGCCCTGGGTTTCGATTTATGGATACGTCGGATAGTAAATCGACAGAACTTGACGTGCCTCGGCAGGTACACTAGTATGTCACGATGTTCCGGGTCCGAGGGGGAGGGTACGAATTGAGAGATTGCGTTCGGACGGCCACCTGACATTCGTAAATCAGCAGGCTACGAAACTGAGAGGGCTAAGTGTCGAGACTGAGGGGCAATCACAAGCTTAGACTGGGCCGAATTAGTGATTTGACTCGCTTAAGCAATCGAAAAAGTAGGATCATCCTGAAAATTAGATATACTCATTGGTGGTTCAACGTCCAAAACGAAGGATTTCTTAGTATGTACATGCAATGTGACTACACGTATCCATATGAATACTTAATTAAATCGTGTTCTGTTGGGCATGAAATATGACCAACCTCATGAACGGAAAATAGCTAAATCATAGGAGTAAGTACAAATGAATTCCAGTAGTAGATAGCCTAAAGTTATGTAAAACTGCGCTAGTGAGTTACCAGGGTTAATTCTAGGAAGTCTAATCAAGTGTAGTATCAAAAGAAGTGCCATGTTTTATATGGCAAGCAAACGTTTGCCATTTATGATTAGTGTCGCTACTCGCAACTATATTAACAAGGGAAGTCAGGACGTCTTAACCGATTTTTGAATTCCTGATGGTCTCAGAGTGAAGCAACTAGTGGTGAAAAGGTCGAGTTCCGTGACCATATATCGTCGTTTAAGAACATCTATACCCCAGAAATGAGTCTAGAACTGACGTTATAAAAATGGCGCTTTTTGAATGAAATCGCATCTTTTAATGGACCGGTCTAATTACACACTAGAAGTGAAGTAGCAGAAAAGATTAATAATTTTGATTTCTAAGTTAAGTTGAAAGTGAGATCAATAGTTTTAACACGCTTCAATAAATCAAAACAGGAACGGGAATACCAAACGTAACAAGTCACAACAACTTAAAATGAGACGGTGAGCAAACTAAAAAGGTAAGAAGACTTAACAAAACCACAAGCACACACTTACAAGGCAAAACACTAGCAAGAGCCGTAACTGTATAGGTGGCAATGCAGGCATCAATTAAATGACAACGAATAGGCCGCAGCATTATGGATTACACATTTAAGGAAATCGATATTTACATTTTTTGATAGGTATGGATTCCCAGTGCCTTATTAGGGTAAATAATTGGCTTGTGGTCATAAATAAATGTCCATAACCTGCACAAAAGACAAGGACACATTTAAATTGAACCCATTTGTGAACCCACACAACGAAGGCCACTTTGAGGAAAATAATACAAAAAAGGAATGACATTTGAGTTAAAAGTACGAATAATAGTCATAAGATGATTTTCGGCTAGAGGAACACAATATGTACCATTATTTCCGGTAAATAGAAGATATCAATTCATTGTTTTAAGAAACAGTCATTTACGTGTTTTTGTGGTGCAAAATTTAGTCGGAACTCTCATGCTTATCAACTTAATCGAAAAATAATTATTCGAATACGTTATATATTAGGAAAGCATTTCATTATAGCAATAGATCACTTACCGAACTGGTTAAGTTGGGGGAAAAATGGAATCGCGGTGTAATTTGCAGAAGACACGGCCCGATTAGCAAATTGCTGAACATGTAAAAAACATAAAATTATAGCGAAGAAAACGCATAAAGCCACGTAAAATCCAGAACCCATTCATTTTTTAATATAGAAGACCTCGAACCACTTTCCAAGAGTTAAAAAAGATCAGAAGCAACTCATGGATCATACAGGTAGTGTTAAAACAAAAAGTAATAAGAGAGAACAGTTTCAAGCCCGTAGTGAAATTACGCTTACCGCATCATTCGGTGCAAGGAATGTGTTATCAGATATTATGTCATCAGAGAGCATGGGAGTTCTCACTATGGACTGGACACCTTGCACACCAAAAGCTTTCGCTTGGACACCCGAAACAATACCTTCCTCCTGTCGTAATCTACGATAAAAATGAGAGTGTATGGCTAAGGAACATTACCGAGTAGAGAGCGTATCAGTTATACGTTGTTGTAAAGTGGAGGATACCTTTAAAGCAGCCGACAATTTTGGTGTGCTCATTTTTGGCACTAAATTTGTCGCCTCCCTTAGCTAAAATTTTCAAAAATAAATTAAAATCACTTACGAGACGCTCAAAAACGGAGTCGGCGTCGAGCATTTACGCACAAAGATATGCTCCGAGTGATTGGTTCAAAGAGAAGGGGTCAAATAATTCGGCAACAAATTATGCCTTTTAAAAGTAAAACAAACAAATAATTAAAATATGCTGCAATTTCATTAAAATATTTTGCATTTAGCATTTTATTTTTAAGTAATTATTTTTTTACTTTACGCAAATGACCACGAATTACACTATCTATAGGGTAGCAAATGTTATAAAAAAACAACTGAAAAATCTACTTTAAAGCTCATGATTCTTCATATATGCTCTGCTTACAAAAGAACACGCGTGATTGTTAAAAGCACACCCTCTGAGAGCTGGACGTCTGCTCAATGTAGCAAATAGTAAGCCTTCAATTCGGCTCTAATTAAACTACCAGGTAACATTCATCACAGTGGTATTTCTCTAGTATAAATTAGAAATAACTTTTGTAATGACGATTAAAGTCTAGTTGCACTTGTCAGTAAGAAGATTTTCCAGGAATAATTGCAGCCTTAAAAATGCGAGGTTAGACCATTTCATTTTAGTTCAATTCGGATAATTATCATTCCTAAAATGAATGGGAATGGTCCAGAGATTTCTTTGAATGTCAGCATTTTATATGAACGATGTTCGCGTTACAATGCATCTACAATCATTTGAGATCACAGTACAGAAATGGCTGAAATTGTACTGCAATAAGAGACAAAATTGACAACCAAGAATCGTAGATTTGGTTTTCCTTTTACCAATCAGGTATAAATCAGCACAATCGAAGAATGCAAAATGGCAAAACAAATATGTCAGAAAGTATTTTGAATGATTAAACCATGCTATACGTTATGGATTGACATGACATGACCTGTAGTTACTTCGCAGTTTTCAAATAAACACCAAATAGAAATTGTATAAAATTCTTTTCAGAAATTTGCACTTGCAAAATTAGCATATGTACACCACAGACTGCAAGCGCAAAGCAAGAATATTCTGCACATTATCATACTACGAATATGTTAATTTCAGTAATAATTATATCAAAATTTGGAATTATTTCATCGGGATAGTTTTAAGCAGAGCTTGAAAATTTAATTCCACATGCAAACGTTATTATTTTTTCTGTGTACAGCGAATTAAAACTTGATACATAACCAGTGTGCAAATTTAAATGAAGTTAATATTATCCCGTGGTGATTACAAATGAGAATAAAAAAATTACTACCGCTGTAACTGTAACGGTTTATATCGCAAAGAGCCGAGTCTTTGATTAATTCATCTTAAAATGTAAATTTGCCATCGCTTCTTCCAAGCTGAACCAATGGATGTGTCTAATTCACGCAAATGAAAACACTGAATGAATGTGTTTGCTCATCCAACAATACCCTGACTAGCACAAATGCCGCTAAGTCTGGAGAGGTACATGACGCTCATTATTCATTCAATTAACGCCCATTGGGCCATGCAGATTACCTTGCTCGTTTACTCAGAAACGTCGTAATGCACAGTGTAATGCGGGAAGGATTTCACAGCCAACTGTTAAGGGATGTGCTTGAAGACTGCGTAAATGCATAGCCATAAAATGTCAATATTTTTCATGAAATTAGTTAACGAGGTACAGTGGTGGTTGATATAAAGCCGAGCACAGGAAACTCCTTGCTTGCCTTTTTGTATTGCTCATGTACGTCTAATCAGTGATTTGACAGAAGCAAATGCCCAGTAAACAACATAAAGGGAGTTTCCTCAATGAAAGGAAGTGTGTCCCAACTATTATATGTAGATTTAAATGTCAATAAGGAATAATGGGAAGACCCAGTCCTACAAGTAAACATGTACTCAAACGAAGTTCCGCATCTGCCCGAATTCAGAGCCAGTGAAATCAACGCAGATAGTCAGTAAATTATTGATGTGATACAAGTCACCAGTTACGTGTTCAGGAATTTTCCATTCTTGCAACGTTAGAGCAAAATCTTCCGAATTCGTCGAAGGATACCAATCCTTTGGTTGTCTTCTACAATGTTCCACTGCTTTGAACTATTTTGAAGCAATCCTGGTGGATGCAATCAGCTCGAAAATGCCGTCTTTCTGCCAACGTTTACTTTGTACTGATTAAAAAAAACAATTCATTGCGCTCTTCTTGCTGCTACAATCACCTGCCGTAATGTTCGATGTTACTCCGATGAAGCTTCAACTCTGCAGTCGTGACCGTGTACGTGTCGTAGTGCCTCCCAAATATTCGTAGCTCTCTGGTCATTCACGAGTGAGGAAACATCTCCGCAAATTTTTACACTAGTCTTCTCATGCATAAAGAATTTTTAACGGTTTCTAATGACAGGTTGATATTCGTCTTATGTGGCATTGATATCATTGCAGGCAATTGACGGTGTCTGCTTGTTTATTAAATTATTCATCCTAGGTACGTATGGGACGATGTGTAGGTGACTTGTAATGAGAAGCCACTGCCTATTTCTGACCCTTTTTCGCTAATTAAAGGTCGACGTCGTCAAATATACCTCGGCTACATGTACTGAAACAGAGCTCGAGCCACGAACCAAAGTTACACTGATTCAGAATGAATTTTCGATAGTTACAGATGTTTCTAATGACAAAACAATGTAGTTAATGGGCAGGTAGTCCTCGTCTTGGTGTATTTGCAGTCATTTATGCAGTGTTTGGTACTAAACACGAATTCCATGATTAAACAAGGCTTTGTTCCAAAAAAGGCAGAAAGCAAAGGACATTACAGTAGTCATCAAGGCCACGTGATTTAAACAGATCAGACTAATCTGTGAACGTGGCACGAACAAGGTCGTGATGATGTCTAATCGGCTCAGATTCAGCAGCAGCACTGCATCAGGACATCCAGAATTAGCTGGATAATCAACGATTTTCACATACACATCATACTCGTTAGTTAATTTTTTTACGGACTAACGCACTTATTCGGTTTTTTCGCTAGCCTAATTTAGACACATCTATTGGTTCAGCTTGGAAGACAGTTTTTTGCGATGCAAACCACTCCAAGCAGCCCCCACATCGAGGGTCATAGCAAGTGCGTTCTGACGCAAGTTACATAATGCCAAGAAATCTGAACGACCTGGGTGTAAAGCAACAAGTCATGTTCCCCCGTAACAGTGTGCTGGAGGACCCGCTGCACTACATTTACCAGCACTTACGAGACGGTGACGCGTTTCAGGTTCAGCACAGCTGGTCAGAATTCGACCTTACTTCTTGTGGTCGAGGCTGCGATTTCACTGAATTCCATCTATATGACGTGTTGCTCACGATATTGGTTTGATTGCGAGTAAAAAATACCTGTTTCTTCCAAAACATTCTATTTACAATAATATTGTTATCCTTCGGCAAGATGAACTGGACCATGGTATGTTGAGGGCCCCGGCATGTTGTCTTGAACCATGCCGGGGCCAATGCGATTATCTCGGCCCAATGCGTTACCCTGCG
>UXSR01000609.1:0-24400 GCA_900604375.1 Mesocestoides corti
ATGACTAAGGTACAAGGAGTACAAATGCATAGATTAAAAGTCACTTCAAGAACAATGGCATAATGCCAAGCTATTTTTTTTAATTTAAGACGTTGCAGTTCTAGCCGAATCTAGTTGTGGAAAACAAAAAAACACATTATTTATATACGAGCGCAATATTTCCAATTACGATCAGGGGCATACCTCTAAAAACAACTTCAAGTTGTGATCCACAAGACAGAAACTTGTCAGCGTTAAAAGCCAAACTAATGTCCTTGATTTCGAAAAATGACCAGTAACCGCAAATAATATCGATACCAAAACTGTAAACAGAAGCGAGAAAGATGAACTGGACGCTAATACGAACAGCACATACGCGATTAACTCAAAGTAAACCTCAGAGAATGGGTTAAGATAAATAAACGATCTACTCCGAACGATGTCCACTTCATCATAACAAGGCAAGTCAACGAGGTTGATACAATCAAAGGAATTCTATTCGAGAAACAGTAGACAAAGTTCCAATCTCCATCCACTGAGTCCTAAAGGTCATATTATACTGAAAATTAACTACCTTCCATTGGCCATTCCATGAACTTTGAAGGAGGGATGAATAGACAAACACGTTCTTATTTGCTAAGGTATTTCAGTTTAATTAAGCTAAAAAGCTTACTTTCCCAATGTGAAGAAACAAAAAGACTATAAAATGATTTTAAAAAGAAGGAAATAAACAGGAGGTAATATGTCCAGAGCTCAATCTTGGTTAACATCACAGAAAATATACGTCATTGGCACACAAGTTTCTACAATTTTATTGGCTTTATTTGTGCAACTGAATACATTACGCGACCTAGACCTTTGTATTTTAGGTTATTAAAAATAAAACCATTAAAATCAGAGGTAAATAACCTTTTCTACATAAAAGTTATATTTTCGGGTGTATAATAAATAAGAAAGCCTTTTGTTAAATTTTGGGGATAAATAACCATGCCAAATGTTTTATAATTTTGGCAATGTCGTGCCAGCGAGGCATTTATCTGAGCCTCGTTCCTTAAACATATGCATCATTATGAAAGGTATACGAACACTCGATGAAATTAGTAAGTTGCTTGTTTCGAGATTTTCTTTAACTTCTTTGCCTGTAGTGTCAGAGTAAATTAGTCAGCTAATTCATTGAAGCAATTAATTTAAATATTTTATATTTATTACTACAGAAATTTTTTTTGCGCGCATTGATTCTTTTTTGAGTAACTTCATTGTTACGCATTAAAGTTAAGAATGTATGCTTAGCTGTATGTCCGATTCTCAGAAAACGGACAATTGTCCTGTAATGAGACCTCAGTGGACAATTATCAGATTACTCCTCTAAATTATGACAGTGGTTAGTTTTTTTTGTTTCAGTAAAGTGGATATGTGCCAACATTGCTTAGACACGTAGTGTTCAAATTACAAGGTATTTTTACATTTGAATTTAGGCCGCAATAATATTCGTGTAAATAGGCACAACTAACAATTTTGTGCAATGCATTTTTCAAACTCGGTCAAGTCGAAGTCTCCAAAGATTTTTTCAGCAGTCGCAATTTTTTGCTTTTATTGCTTGCAGGTTAGTGGTAAATAATATCAAAAACGTGCTTGTTAATATTGGTCTTTATTCATTTTATTCACCTCTTTGGTGGGCTTTTAATTTGTGAATCAATCGGAGTAAATTCACACAGTTCACAATTACCTAAACGATGTGTTTTTAGGTAATTTAGCATTCCCAAGGCTATACCTTTCACGGCTATCACAATTTTCTACTTTATTACAATAAATTCAAGCCAACTTGTGTATTCTTGTTTGTCTTTGGATCTTCTACTGGTACTTTTGCCTTAAAATTTGACATGGATGGTAATTCAATGCCCATTTAACGACACAATTATTAATTACAATCAAAATCAATGTTCTGCCTAAGGATGATTGTATTTTGGCTGTTATAAAGGCAGGAAAATTCACGAAGGTGGCTGCATTTTGTCTAAATTACGCAACAGCTTAGCCGCAAGCACATCTTGGGTCACTACAAATTCAATATTTACTCAAAGGCTATTTGTAAGCGATCTTGGTTTCCAATGAAGACAACAAAGTTGCACTGACAAAAGGCTTTTTTGAAATAGAAAGTCAAAATATCAATTTAAGAATTTATTACTAATTTACCATTTACTCTCCCTCGTCTTCTTCATCGTGGGTAGCAGAAAAGTGCAATCGGGTCAGATCCAACACTGTGAGCACATGCTGAGGTCCAAAACAACATGCTTGTAACATGAAGTTGCAAGGCTGAATACAGATCTCTGTCAATCTTTTAGAGTTAATCGTGATTTGTCATAACTGTGCAAACGTTAACCTGATTGACAACTTGATCGAACGGGAGTGGCTGCAAGGCTTCAACCATCTGCTCACTTGGCGACAGAAGCAAATAACAGCTAGCTTTAGTGGGTCACATTTAAGCATTCTGAAAGCCAGTTAGTTGTGTTGTATTTCTAAATTGTGACCTTCATTTGAACACACCATCACCACATTCGTTCATCTGCAATTTTCAGGCCCCTAGCATTTGCATAAATCATTTGCCGAAAAAAATAACGAATGAATGCAATTTGAAACAAGCGACTTTAAATATCACCCAGTAGTCACACTTTAATTGCTGCGAGCCATGAAATAAAACTTTTGGTTCTTAGTGGTCAAAATCAGTTCGAATTACAATTTAGCAGTTACCGTGGTCCATTGAATGGCGCCATCTGGTAACTATTAAGAAACTGTTATAACACTTTTCGATTCCTCTATATTTGTGTTGCTATTTCATTAACAAATCAGATGCATTTGAATATGCGCTGTATTAAATTGCGTTACATTACTAAATGGATCACTATAACCTCTAGGTAACCAACCAGATATGTGCGATTATGAAAATCCTCGTCAAGCGCACACATTGCGTTGTGCAACAAGGCTTCAACATGATTGGGTTCAAAAATACTTGGTGGGAATTAATTCTTGCCGTTGAATTTTCAAAGTTCTAAGAAAGTGTCAAATTACTGCTTTACAAAGCAAATATGCCGAAAACATGCAAGTAGCGTGACCCAGTTGTACCTAATTTAACCTATTATTGGTGGATGTGAATGACATAGGCGATTATTCATTTTGTTATTGATTCACTCATGTCAAACGCCGACATCGTCCAACGATATCTCATGCACTTTTAACGATTTGACTTTTACAACCAATCTGAAGTCAAGTAGGTTAGGTTATTGTTAGCGTACACGTGACGCAAGCATGCACAAATTCTTCAAGACGTCAGTCAGTTGTTTTGCACAAGGTTGCTTGCGTTGATGCTTTTGTTTTGTCTCAATTTAGCTTCACGTTGACTGAAACTAGGTCGACACACGCGCATTTAGGAGACGTGAAGTCAGGTGATTGGCCGAAATGGAGTTTTAAATGGGACTCAAAATTTACCTTGAAGGCACTTTCGGAGGGCAACATTTTAGGCCAGACATGAAACTTATTTTTGTCTTCTGGTTGATATTGCATGAAGGTGGACCCACAAATTTGTTCATCCCAAGCTCCCAGTTGTTGCAGTACGACGTTTGCAAACGTCTGCGGTGAGTCACTTGTGACGACCATTGTGATTTCGTGTGCTCAGACACCTTGAAGCGATTTGCTTTGTACACAATTTATGATAGTTCGTTTGAAAGTGGATCTAAATTAGACGATCATGCAGAGGCATAAATATTCCCACAGTGCTCCAATACTGATACGCAGCTGTATTGACGTTGACTGAGGTAAGGATTTTGCTAAAACGGTCATCAGGCTGCTGACAGAAGGGAAACTAGGACGATAATTGGTTGGACCGCGGTCCTGTGCCGCAGCGAAACTATGGTGCTAAATGCGTTCATATATAGTGGTCCCAGTAATGACAATCGAATAACTATCATAGCAATCATATTTGGACCTCCACATTTACAATACACGTCAATAAAGATCAGTTATTTCGTAATTATAGAATATTAATGTTTTTTGAATGGTCATGCTCCATCTTATTATTGTATATTAAAGTTCAAAACATGACTTTTTTTAATGTTTTGTAAATTTCGCTTTAATTATTAGCAACCACTTTTACATTCCTACTTTTAACTTCAGATCTTCTGTTACTCCAATCTTACCCGAAGGATGCATGCCCTGCAGACAAGGCGAAGCATGTGACATTCCATGTACGTTGTTTGAAACTCTTCATAAAAGTGGAAAGTGTTGTTGAAACAGGTGTGAGCAGGATGCTTTACAGCTCTTGCCCATATCCGATTTCGATGGAATATGCTTTACACCACTTTGTAGGAGGGAGTTTGACTACTTTGTCATAATCAGCGGAGGCATTGTCTTTAAATACATTATTGCTAAAACGTTGATTTAACATGTCAGAGGTGTGACAGTGTTACTCAATCCAACATGACGCATGATGAGGGAATCAGCAAACTAATCATTTTCAGATTTTGAAATGGTCTAATTTCTCTCATAGTGCATTTGGTTAATACTGCAAGCTTCCACCCAAAAGGACAGCACTGCGAATGTAGTTGTTGGAATTTTCCAACGAGTCAGTATAACCCACAAACGCTCTTCGTGTGACCGTGTTTTGGCAACAGCGCTATCACTTTAATGACTCTTTAGACATTGTCCCACTGTCTTAATCACCAGCTTTTTGTCTAAATACCGAAAAGAAAATGAAAAATCCGTATATCGGGGGCAAATTCTACCTAATTATTCGGTAGATCGATTGTGCACAACAAGACGTGTGTGTTGTGAAGAGCTTTATTTAAAGGTCAAAATCGGACACATTTTTGCATCAGCATCGAATGACGCATCTAGCAAAACGACCTTTCTGGGGGGTTAATGAACTGCCGCAATGTGATTCAGCGCAACTATCTTTTCCGACCTCATACATTGTGTCAATCACCTTCACAGATACTCATTTTGTGCTCACACAATAAACCATTTTCTCTTGTTGCTCCCTCGATTCGTAATTTAGAAGATTTGATAAAAGAACAAGGACGCAATTCACTGTCAGATTTTGTATTGGGCTTTCTTCGTCTCTAATGCCTGTGGTGCTAGCAGTAGATACAAAACCACTGCGAGTGCATTTACAGGAATTATCTGGAAAGTCTGCTGAAAAAATAACGATTTTCCACCCTCTTCAAGATGTGGTGTTTTAGCAACAGCACGTTCACTCTGATGAGGCTGCAGACATAATCTAACGGTCTGTTTCACCAGCTTTTCCTTGAATAAAACTCAAAGGAAAATGGGAATGTCCGTATATATGGCGAAAAGCCGAATTATTAATTCCGTAGACCAATTGTATACCAAAACGACGTGTGTCTTACTAGGAGTTCGCTTTAAAAGTTCAGAGGTCAGTACATTGTCTTTATTAGTAATGACTGACGCGCCAATTGATGTGGGCACATTCCAGATACAAAGGGCTTTCTGGAGAGCTAACGAACTGGCGTTTTATGGTTGCATGTAATTTTCTTTGTCCTGACGTCATTCGCTGCGCCTCATTTAGTGCGCACACAGCAAATAGTATTCTACTATTGCGCGTGTGGTAGGATATAGAGCAATTGATAGTATGTCTCATCACTTACTGAGCTGTAGTCACTACATCACCAGAGCCACATGATCTGACTTATTTTGTTAAATTTCTGCAATTTGTTTCACTAGACAATAATCCACCGGCATTTTCGGCCCCAGAGTATATAGTGAGACCAGGCCTGCAAAATTATCGCCAAATGGTAGCTGAGTTAATCGCCACCGACAACGATCTTTGTGCTACACCTAATTATCCGCCCGCTGATTGTCAGTACGTGGAGTACCACATTATCTATTCTGCCTCGACGCCGCGTCTTTTCACGATTAACCGAAAAGGCGTCATTCACTTTAACACGGAAACGGATTTTGAGGTCTGGAAGGCCATGGGATCGGTTTCATTCACTGTGGTGGCGAGGAACTACGGCGAGTTCCGAGGGGTTAATGGATCGACGCGGGTGACGGTAGAGGATGGACGCCCATATGGATTTTTTGAAGTGTCGGCAAAGGTAAGCGCACCTAAGCACACTACTTAAACTAACATTCTTTTAAAAATCAGTCAGCTCCACTTAAAGCTTGTGAGGTTTAAGAAAGGAAAACAAGTGACTTGCCATACAATACTGGAGTTGATTATCTACCTCATTTGCACAGGCCGAGAAAGCACTAGGTCTAGTTCATAGAGGTGTGATTGTTAAATTAACGTTTCACGGGTGCAGACAACTGCAAAACTCACGTTTATCAGCAGCATTGACTTTCTGGATTTGAAACCTTACATATTCGTGTCCAGGTAGCGCATGATGGATTTGCTTGGACTCGCATTGCTCAGATGCACGGTTATTTGAAAGAACAATTTAAAAGTGCTCAATGTATCACTGGCAGATTTGGCTTATTTTCTAAATGAATCTTTATTTGAATGGTAGACGATTTCTATGGTTCAAGCTGAGTTTTTACAAATGTTTAATGCCGGGACGTGTGATAGCCTCAATATTTCTTTATATTTACATTGGCTGTCAGTAATTTGAATGAACCCGTGTTAATGCGTGTGCACTAACAAACTGCAAAATGCTCTGTGATTATAAAAACATCATCTGTTAAAAGTGCAACAAAACATCACTTTTCTTTCTGTTTCCTACTTTTGTTGTAGGCCGGTAATGAAGTGGTTTATTTGATATCAAATTGGTTGTATTTTCAACTAACAAAAAAGTGATTCAAGCCTGTGGTTCTCCGTCAAATGGAACCACGCAGGTTCTAATAATATGAACCCAAAAGACTCTTACACTTGGAGGACAGTTTGGGAAAGCAATAGATTGTAAAGTAATATGTAATCTTTATGAAAAGTTGACCATGAAAATATTTTGTGCTTCGAGTTTCACGTGTCGTTTTTATCAGTGCAATGCTTTATAGACTTCAGACTGATATTTGTTGGTGTTCTAGAAACGTTATTATGCTGAAACCCAAACTTTTCGGCAACCAAGTCCTTTCAGCAAAGTATTCGCATCACGAACTATCTTTCTATGTTACCTTGTGACAGTAGTTCACAATCGCAAGTGCCTCAATAATGACTTTACTTATTGAGCAATTAATAACTGGAAAGGATGGCTATTGATAATCTGAATACATTCACTATCGTGGAGATCCAGCCTTTCTCTAGAATTCCCGTAATTACCTTGTAAACATTTTAGTTTGCTATCTCAAATTACTTCAAAAATTTTTTTAAATGCCATTATTTTGCAATGGGACCATTTGGTAAACACATTTATTATGAAGCAAATTCAGCAATTTGAAATACAGCATCAGTTTTTCTTTCTCAAACTAGCAACAGAATTTTAAGAGGAGGCTGGGAAAAACGACACAAGTAGCATTACTTAAATTGACGCTTGAACAGAGCGGGCAGTCGCAAGACTACTGTACCAAATGGAGGGTTCTCGACAATGCTTCCATGAAGATCACCTATAAGCATATGTTCCAGTGTCAAACAATGGTTTGACCTGAGGGTTTGGAATGGTGAAACGATCCCCGACACTAGAGGGATTTCACTGCAAATGGTATGCACAAGGTCAACAAAGATGCTAAATGTTTCTTCGCTTATTTTTAGGCCCACAGACCGGACTGCAGGCGGTTAGACGATTGCACACTACAGACACAGCCACTTGTGAACATCAAACCACCTGGACTGATAATGGCTAATTCGGGATTCGGAACGAAGTTCAATATCCAGCTTTGTCTTCCGGTGGGTATATATAAGAGCAGCGTCTTGCGATTTCATGGGCCTTTTCAAGTGAATACGCTGATCACAAGTTGTTCAATTCACATAGTCGGATTCACCTTCGCAGGCTCCGGCATCAAAATGGATGTCGCTGATCTGTCCGTCACTAGAATCGTCGACGTAAGCAAGTCTGATACATGCAGCAATTAAGGCATCAGAAGTAGATCATGCTTTTGCACATCGTTTTCTTTTCCGTAAAAACGGCTAAGCTGATGAAATTCAGGCACTGGTGGAAATACATGTGTCAAGATCTTCGGGGGAATTGAGTATATTATGTATTGCTGGTTTGAAATCACTTTGAGTCGACCTCTCTAAGACTTGCTTTTTGAAGTGTATTACCTCAAAATGGAAGCAAAAGACAACTAAATATAGTGTGTCACTTGACCAGGCCAACGTTAATTCAGTGTAACTAGTTGCATGAGCAGGAGGTTTTGAAGTCATTCTGGAGACTAGGATAGACCCCACTGCTGTGATAAAAATATTTCAGAAATCTCAGTTAACAGTAAGGACACAAGTTTAAGATTATGTAGTAGCAATTTTATTAAGAAAAGTTCCTTGACTTTAATTGGAATATCGCAAGGATCCTCTGGATATCCTTTTTGAGTCCACAAAGTAAAAAAGAAGATGGTGACCTCTGTGAAAGCTTGGTATCCCAAATCAAAGACTTGTCATCATACAATGTTCGATGGATTTCTATTTCATTGTAGGGCTATACTGAGGTGGCTTTGGATAATCTAGTTGTGTCAGAAACAGCCACGTCTGAAAGGTGCCACCAACTTGACATCCTGGCAGTGGTGATTTTGCCCCAATTGCATTCTTCATTGTTGCCGATCGACAGCCACCTTGACCTCCAGTTTGCCTCAAGCACCATACAGTCCAAGACAGCAGAAGTGCCCATTAAAATTGTGGAGAACGACTTACAAAGTCCCCCAGACTTTTTGCTTGAAGACATTTCAAACAGGAGTCAATTAATTTCCGGCACTTCGAACACGCTATTTTTGGCTGCACAAACCCTACATGCCGATGTTATTAATGTAAGTTTTGTTGACAACTGCAACGCCACCTGATTTGCCAATTGTTTTCACTTAAGTTTCAATAGTAACTATTGTGTGTCCTACTTATTCTACGAAATAAGTCTATTTTGAAACATTTACCTGATCTTTGAAATCATGGTTTTGTCATTTGCTCTCATATACAGTTCTTTTGACAACTGTTTACGCTGTTTGGTTTGTTAATTGGTTACGTGGATTGACCGGCTGCGCTACCTCAATAGTCCTTGTGAGAATTCGCTGGATGTCTTAATATTCTGTGCAATTAAGGGAACTTTTGCTGTAATTAGTCAGCTTGCAAGTCAAATGTACTAATATCTTCAGACTTGTTGCAATATTCTCCGCGTGTGTCAATTATTCACGAGATTTGTGTGTGTTGACGAAAGTTTGTGCATAGTTACGTGTGGTCAATGGGTTAAGGCAAAATGACTGGTTGCAATTCGAATTGGAATAGGGAGTCAATGGGTACCCTTGTTGCAAAATGCCTCGCTACTATTCACTGTTAACAAGGCCCGCCTGGCTGAACCAATCAGTCTTACTCCTCTCTATTGCCGAATTTTCTAAAAATTCAACTACTTTAGCTGATCCTTTATAAAATATTAAATGCTTTAATTTAGAAATCTGTGGTAATGCATGACTGTTCCCGTGACAAAAATCCATAACGAACTCAACATTAATCACTGATATGCAAATTGTGAAACATTAGAAGTGCTCTAACCATCTAATTTGTGTTGTGATGACATTTTAGGTTACCATGCAGATAAGCAGCACAGTTGTTGAAATTAAACGGATTGCGACAACCCTTCCTATTGGACAGAAAGTTGTGCCTCAAGGACGCGCGACATTCACAGATGGAAAAAGCACGACTGTCTCTCTGACCTTTGGAATTGGCGAGAATGTCCGTAAGTTCATCATGATTCTGGACTTTTTAATATTTTCAAATAAGTACAATATGCAACAGGGCTCCTTTAATTTTCTTCACCATTTTTTGCTATACAAATTCACCGTACTTTGCCACTCTTTTTGAAATAAGTTATTTACAACTCCTTTATTCCGATTAACACTTGTCCTCACATTTAGAATGCGCCTGCTGATCGTTTACCGTATTTAAATACCAAGAGCTGACTTTATTGGCGCTAGGATGCGGTGTTCACAGTCCCACGCTCTGTGACCATAAGTTAAAGCGTCTGCTAGTTTAGTCAATTTAAGTCGTTTGTTGAAAGTATCGATTCATGATTAAACTGACTCAACGTGTAAACATCAACTGCCAGGTTGTTTGTGGCATTCTCATGAGTCATATTGGTGACTAAATGCATACTGAAACCATTTGCCGAAATTGAAGAAAGAAGTAAACTTGTTTGAACCCCGTAAACACTCATTAAAGCCGGCGTTGGACATCAATGTCACTGAGTGGTCATCAGTCTATTTGATTGAGACCTGTAAATACAATATTTGCAGTTGCATGAAATGATATTCAAATGTAGCTAACTGCTAAATACTTTACCTAAAACGTACACTAAATGGAGGTGCGTTGATTAACCTCGAGTCATACGTGGGCCGCAAATATTTGTGGAGAGTAGGGCAACTTGGATTCTTTGAATCAGTGGACTAACTCGTTATTTCCTAACTTTCCTACAGTAGCAGCTGTTCCAAACTCTTCACTCCAGGAAACGTCGATTATACTTGAAATCGACGTCTTTGTTCCCACTACTCTTGAAGAAAACCTGCGGTTTCAGTTTCAAGTAAAAGCCTCCAGTGGTCCTAAGAGTGATCTGGTAGAAAAAATTTACAGAATTCAAAAAGTTGTAAGTCTCTGCTTGTGTCTTATGTCTTAAGTTTCTTTAAGTACAGATCTTAAAGCTTTTGGTGTAGAATGTGTTAATTGAACAGACGTCGAAGTAACCAAATTTAGAAGTGCAATTCCTTTGGTGAGTCAAACTTAATGGAATGAAGCAAAATGTATTTCAGATGACTCTATCTGCATTAGCCAAATCTAAAACTTTGTCTTCCAATGCCTGCCAACAAATTACTGACGAGCACTGCAGCACACTTCTGCCTAGATGGTTTTGCATAACACGTCGGTTTGTTCACTCTGTGCCCATCAGACACGAGGTTGGTCCACTAGTGAGGTAATTTCTTAGACCGGCACCTTCGCATTAAATGCTAATCAATCGGGTGTCAGATAAACTAACCAATCACTTGATCAGCTAAATATGCACAGATCCCTGCTCTTCTTTGTAGTTCGATGTTTCAATCAATGCGCCGCAGCACGGAAGTCTGGCCGACACTGCAATTCAGGTGCTGAAAATCAGCATTCCTCCATCCATTGTGAAATCCTCGACCATTACGTTCACAATGACCTCGGATGCCTTCTTTGAAGGAGTCTATCCTGTCCGTGCCAGAATTTCTGGTATCGACAAGGGAATCACAGTAAAACCAAACTGCGAACCTGTGTTGACTCGAAGAAGGTGCGTGGGATTCCCACCATAATGTAACTTACACCTGCGATTTCAAATAGCACAAAATAAGTTGAGCACAGTTAAATATCACTACATTCGTCAACAACCAAATGTAAGATTTCTTTTTAAGTTTCAAGCTGGAACATTTGTTTGACTAAATTTGAGTCATGACTGATGGTGTGGCACTTTGTAATGATGCAGAAATTGAAGGCAGAGAATGATGGACTTTCGTGCTTAAAGCAACCTTGACTTAACGAACACTATCTAGGGACGAAGATGGCGGGTAAATTGTTGAAAACTCTAGGTCCCAGTATGACAAGTCTGATGTCAAAGATGTTGCTATATTTCATCAACCACAAAATGCAAATCACTCAAAAAAATGGTTGTGGTGAATTATGTAGATTTGTTTCCTGGAACGCAAAATATCATGACATCAATAGGGGTATTTCTGTGTATTGCATAGAGGAGAAGTGCTGTTGACACAGCATGAAGTGATTTCATCAGCATTTGAATCAAGGATGAGTTGGAACCTCTACCTTCAATTTTCATCGACTGCTCCACCTCGTGTTGCCATTGACTTGGCAACAGTAATTGAGGATGGAGAATGGCTGCGCAGTGTCGTTCTAGAGTTCAACAATTCCAAAGTCAAGGTGAGTTAAACTTGTGTAAACTTGATTTCCACTGTTCTCAATGTTCACTGAGTTTGAGCCTTTATGGAAGCTTTCTAAGGATATGCAGATGCAATGAGCTGCCGCTCTAGCAGCTAAATCTTAAAATTAAAATATAATTTACCAATTCCACAGTCACCGCAGGGCAGAAAATTTGCTTTAAACTTGAAATTGATTTCAAATTTCCTCCGTAAAAAAGCTGCGGGCATTTCATAAACATGGTTTTAGTAATTGCTAAGACACTCTTTTTAATTTTGTATTTTTTTTGTCTTCTGCTGACATCAGCCGACAGCTGTTGGCGTCTTGGATTTCACTATAGTTTCCATTGGGCGATTCCCATCGAAAGGAATTGGAAATTTTCGTGTAGAAATTACGCCCCTCGGATTCACTGTCGCCGAATACACACTGGAGTGCCATGCTGAGGTTTCAGGTTCAAAGGAGAGGCTGCCCAGTAGACTGAAGTTCGGTGATTGGTCTACCTTGAACTCTGCCTTTCCCAACGTCTACTCTAATCGCGGCCGGTGTTCAGGAAACACCGTGAATTTTGGCAAGGTGTTTAGTTCTGGTGAGCCAGAAATATTCGTTTCTGTGATCTTGCCTTTGCGTTAGGCCACCTGCAGTTCCCAGTCCATTTACTAGAATGGGCCTAGTTTTCAAGAAAGCATCCTTAAATTTAAGAAAAGTGTGACTTTTTATGATCCATTTTTAATAATGACTTATCTCCGATGTAGGTAAACCTGGGACCCTTTGTGTAATGTAACGTTTTGTAAGATTTGTGTGAATAAAACAACGAAGAGTTTTGAAAGTCTACAAAACTGACACTTTTCATGTGGCCTGGGATTGATTTCTTAGAGTAATACTGTAGCTGTGCAATGAGTGTAAATGTAGAATGCATGTAGCATTTCTATACCTTAAAAAAATAGAAGACATGAACTAAAATGCATCGTGAAATTTTCTTCTAACGCATGAGTGGAATTAAAAGGAGTGTGCGGCAATGGCAAAAGTTTATTAACCGAGAACTGACTGAAGAAATCTATTTTAGATTCCAATCAACCCGGCAATTTGCTAGTTGCCGAGTTGGCTGTTCTTGCTGACTTTCCAAAGAGCGTTCAGGGATCCATAACTTGTTTGCTCACATTGGACAATACAATTTCGCAAAGTGTTGCCGCTAACTTTACCACGACCTCAGACACATCTTCACCAAATGTGAGTTCCGTTTGTCTATGTCACTACACCAATAGCATAATTAGGATTGTCTGTGATGATGATGGTGATGCTCCGAATAGAAGACACAAATAAAACACCAAAAATTCAGGTTCCATGTCTAAGCAATTGACTTCCTATTAAAGCAACTGATGTCTGCCATCTAATCATCGTGACACCACGGAGGCAGTAAAATTAGCGCCAATATTTGTTGAGAGAGACAAACTTAAATGTCTCGTAAAAAGTTTGGAGCAAAGGAAGTTGCCATTCATATCCAATTTCAACTTCCATTGTAGAGAATGAGGCGGGTGTTTAAGGCCAAATGTCAGCGTTTGTTTCTCAGATTACGTAGGTAATTTCAAATACTGTTACTGATTCTACCTCGTTTACAGAAAGTGGAAGTGAACTCTCATTGATCAAAAAACTTTCAACTATGCTGTTAGTTTGAAGTGGGATGTTAAATTACGTCCTAGTGCCTAAAATGGCAGTTAACTTGACGACAATCTTCAGTTTATCATGGCTGCTTTTTGATGTTTCGCGTCTCCTTGGATGTCCTTGATTTTTTCATTCAATCGCACCGTATCCTAGTGTCTGCCTATTCGGCGGTCTTTACATTGACATTGGGGTATGGAAATCAGGCAGCCAAATACTAGTGATGTTTTTCATAGGATGCAGAAATAATAGAATCTGTTGGTTGGTGCGTCAGCGACCGCCCCTACAGCAATGCAGGAATAAACCACTGATATGCCACCGCCTCCCCAACCTGAGCCACAACATGACGTTGTGCTGAGTGCTGCTAACTGGCTCAACCAAAGATGCATCCAGTTGTATCTTACCTGAGCGATGATGAGTGCAATCGGGGATAAAATTGTGCTCAATGTTGAATGGACCAATAGGAAAGTGACGGTGGATTTGAATACAGCAAAAGGTTTGCATAATAGAATTGATAATGAGAAGTAACGTTTATCAGAAGCTTAGAAAATATAGTCATGTAAATTCTTTAAGCAGGATGTTATATACACGAAATAGTTGGCCGATAATTGTTGTTCCTAATTTACTTCGATCAACTATTAATCATGCTTGGTTGTTACAGATGAAATGAGTGTTGTTAATTTGAAATCTTTACAGATACCTGTGCTCAAAGTTTGAAAACGACTTGAAACATGTAAAAATTCAATTTACTCAGTCGTCATAGTTTTCACTACCCATTGCCATACTCTTGTTCCTTATTTAGCAAGGTCCACTGAACCCTGCAAATTGGACTCTGCAGGTTCTTGACGTGCTCAGGCGAACACCAATCAACAGACCGCTTCGTTCGGGGGAGGTAGCTCTAATTGCGTTCGAGTTCACTGTACCACCAAACACAGCCGTGAGCGCATCGCCAACCATTCACATTGAGAACATTGGTGCTACCACACTTGATTCTCCACATGTCCTCGAGGTTGGAGAGCGTATTCATTGGGATGACAACTATCAAAATTGCGCTGAGCCTGCTAATGTGTAAGCCAAATAGGCAGATTAGGAAAAATAAACTTTTTACCTATGACTATTTGCTTGAATGTGCTTAGTTAGTCAGTAAAATGTTTTTGCTTGCTTCCATGGTAAACCCAATTCTGGTCCGATTTAACACAGTATTAAATCAATTCCTAGTAATATTGGTGATAGTGGATCTTTGAGTTGAAATCCTCAGAGCATCTATTGAATCCGTGTTTCGATGGATGTGGAATATTAGTGAATCCACTTACCAAAGACGTGTTTATGTTACTATGGAAGGTGTGTTAAAAGCCAAATGCATTGTAGAATTTTTACGGATGTCAATTTAGATTTCCCAACTGATCTGACACAAACGAACGTGTCGAGACACCATCTTTATTCAAAAAGGATTAACTATCTTGATATTTAAAAGTGGGTTTACAACAAATGCTTGGAAATCCAGGCTAGGTTGTGCATTGACCCTTTTATTAGCTGCGACAGTTTGATTATGCCTTTATTAAATTTTAGCCATCCGAAACCAGTACAAATGTGCACGTTCAACATGGGAACTCTTATTGCAGGTGGAGATTATTACTCAAGGGTAAGTTCGCCCCAGCTCTTTCAAATGCATTTGTATTTCTTTGAAAGTTGTTCTTTTTAACTCTGAGACCTGTGGTTGACAATTGATGTCATGAATTTGTGGCAGGTTTGCTGTGGTTCCGACTGCCTGGTTTGTCATGGCCCAATGAGGATAGAAGACCGTGGACAATGCTGAATTTGGCCAACTACCATAATGTCGCTACCATTTAGACTAAAATGGCATCTGCTTAAAAGGGGAGCGTTTGTCATTTGAACTCCGAATGAACATTGCTACGTAAAGTGAATTTGGGATATTTTATTTGATTCACTTTCGCTCATCTTTGGCAAGAGAATTTGTAATCGATCTGGAAAGCATCTTACATGACCTTGGTGATTGTCAACACCTTGCAATGTTTTGGTAGGATTACCTTGCAACCCTCTAGTTAACGGCGATTGTATTAGCGTCACACCAGTCAAATGTGTGTTTGTGTGTAGCAAAGTGCACGTGCACAACAAGTGACCGAAAACTGTAACTAATCAAACAGGAATTGGATATTGACACCATTGGGTAGGAATGAAGACTTTGCTGAGGCGCTATCACTTAGAGTCTGCTACAAGCTCTAATCCCGCTACAAGGACATGACAAGTCTTTTCATTGTCTCAGAAAGGTCTGTCGTCACTGTAATGATGATATGGCCGGTTGAATAAGTTGAAAGTTAGCGTCGAGGATCAGGCCATTGCTGTGTTGTGATTAGCCTGTCAAATTACTGGAGGTTGGTTGCAAGTTGCAGAAACAGTGATGGGTTGCCTCAGGTGTGGTCGAGGATAGGCGGCGTCATGAAATATAAAATGAGCCAAATCATCAGCTGGTTGTCTCCGAAAGACGGATGTGCATTTCGGGAGATAAGAAATCGTCCAACAATCCTGTAGGTCATTGGGATGATTTGATGTAGATGGCATTGCTTCTCTTAAAAGGTTGACTGTGGGACTAAAAGTGTGCGGTGTCATAAACTCAGGAGCAGCAAACTGGTTGAAAGGAATTGACGGTCCTCTCCTGCTGAAAGGTCCTCTATTGGTACGTAGAAGTGCCAGCTGTGAGAGAGAGTATCTGTAGTCAGAAGTCCAGAGGTAAGGCGGGCCAATTTCGTGACCAGAAACCCTTTGTTGTAAAGTCTTTGATGGGGATGCAAGCCTTTACTTCAAATGCGATATGCAAAATGCATGCAGGTGATGAGTTTTCACCAGAAAATGACCGGGACGATGTGGACATCCGACAGAATTGTTGCATGATTTAAATTTATGCAAACCTCTATCATGTGTTTAGGTCACCATGGCTTGCTACTTACGTATCGATTTTCCAGCAAAGCTATCATCTGCAAACATGGCCGTGAACGGGACTCTGGGAAACCACACCGTGGCGACTGTCATTAAACTTTCAAGCTCATCCAACGCCTATCTTGGTATCTCACCTTCAAAAGACGTGAGTATTGATGTGCTGTGGCTATTTTAATACACTTTAAAAATTTTCGCACCACGAAAGTTACTTTTGAGTTTATTCATAAAAGCAATGGTGCACTTTCACAAAACCCATTATACACGAAAGCATAGGTAAGCAGCACGGACGTTAATATATGTATGAAGATTACAACAATAAGTGATGTGTCTCATTTCAAAACAAATTCTCTGGGTGAATAAAGGTATTCTGTGTGTTTGCTGCCTTTGCAAGGATATGTCATTGTCAAATGTTGGACCAAGTGTTATTGAAACGAAGACCAATGGACACGAAACTCTCAGATTACGCTTCTGCACCAAACCCGGAGTTTACCTTGACGA
Source organism: Mesocestoides corti (assembly GCA_900604375.1). Taxonomy (NCBI): domain Eukaryota; kingdom Metazoa; phylum Platyhelminthes; class Cestoda; order Cyclophyllidea; family Mesocestoididae; genus Mesocestoides; species Mesocestoides corti. Next base: position 17,105 of record UXSR01000609.1, read on the forward strand.
CCTGCGACTCGAAGCGAACACTGAAAGCTATACCTACGAGGACGAAATTCTCAATATTAAACGCCTGTCGTATGACGCTCCTACGAACTACCCGGGTCTGCATTGTGCCACACGGAAGCCTGCCAGTTATAGAAGGAAGCCCAATGGTCAAATATGGCATCTGGGTATCTCTCTAGGACCTGTGTTTAACTCTGGTGGGCAAACATTTATTCACCTTTTTTTCCATTTTATGGGACTACGTGGTTCTTTCGAATTAAAATCTTAAGTTTACAACGCATTTTAGTATGTCAGCTACAATAACTGAAATAGGTATGCTGTAAGAGATAAAGATATGATGGTCACTTGAACATAGTCTAAGGCTTGTCTTAATAGAAATATTTAACATGTCCAGACCCATCACCACAGAATCCGTCGTACTTGTCAAGCAACACATCAGGCAAATCTTTACAAAATTAGGAGTATGCGAATTTATGAGAGTGGGGAACCTTAACCTGAAACAGCCTACAGCATAGAGCATTCACCGAATCATGTCAATTTGCATTTAGGATGCGAAAAAAAACCACCATTTCATTGCAGGACTAAGGTGCTTAATGGTTGTAATTTTTGCCTAGTTATTCGTAATAAGTGTTTTTGAGCCACCATTGATTGGTCCCCTTTTGCTTGAATCAGGCTTTGCTTACTGGGCGGATCTTCGGAAGCCTGAACCAGACGCTGACTGTCTTGCCCTGACTGTGGAGGTTCAGCTAACAGGCGGTGAAAGAGTTGAGGATAAGACCATGCGTCATGTTGTTGTGAAAAGCATTGCTAACAACAAAGTTACTTTAGCCAGTCGAATTGTCATCGTTCTGAAAGACCACCACAATGCATTTCTCGATGTGAATCTTGGATTGATGAGCCAGCTCTCGGTGAATGCGTAGGTTGTCATTTCTTATTCTGCCAACTCTTTGTTTTGTCAAGTGGTCTTCCGACATCACAATTTCTTTTAACAAAACGTGACACAGCGGTTCACGTGTTCAGCGAAATTGGGCTCCCGTCAAGACACCTTTGTGTTTCCGATCGATTTACCTGTTGATTGCCTAACTAGTGCACGTCTCAAATTAAGCTCTTTTAATGCAACTTCCTGACTTGCAGGGTGGGATGCATGACTTCGGTCACCTTATTCATTGCTAATTTGTGTCATGTCTTGAGGACGTTTTCATTAACGGGGAAATCGTCCATTACAAATTGTGTAGTCATCAAACTTCAATCTGAAACGGTGAAGTTTTCCAAAAAACACAAACTTTTGAAAAATTGGTGTAGTGCACTATTGTCATATCCATTGTACTGACTCGATGTCCTGATGTTTGATTTTAAAGGGGAGAATTTTTCATGGACATACACGCAAATTTATCAGAACAATCAACACTCGAATGTCGTAGAGCCTCATTCTGGCTTATGCATGGTGGAATTTTCGAAGTCAACGTAGTTTCAGTGAAGTTCAATGATGCCAGAGTGAAGCTTGTGTCATTGTCCAATGGAAGAGGTCTAAAGGTTTTTGAAGTAAGTGATTTAATTAAACTGTATTTGTCAGTTAATTGTGGAGTATTCAAGCTTAAACTGTTCCTATCCTACAAATGGCAGGCTGTTTAACATTTCTTTGTGCAAGCTGTTTTTTTGGCACTTCGTTCTTCGCAGTTACGACAGCTTTCTTTTATATTTCAGCATTTTAAGTAGCGAATACATTCACGTTTATCTGTTACTGAGGAAAGGCATTTTTACATTATGACTGCGGGCTACGCAATTGTCCACTGTTGTTTGCAATACTAAACAATTCCTGAACTAAATCACACAGTCTGTTTTAAACGGTTTTTACAGGGTGACCTTCGCTTCGGTGTGACTGGAGTCATCAGACTAGTTCTCAAGTCGCTGCCAAATGTGATGGTAAAAAGGGATGTTAACATCGACGTGGGCGGCATTTTGAAGTGTAATACGCAGGATAACTCTAAACCCATCTTCAATCCACCAGTCTACTTCAGTCAGACTGCGAGACTCGTTGCCGCCGCAGGTGGTACGTTTTGAACTATTAGTTTACCTGTATTGAGATTTTAAATTGCTAAAAAGGAAGCTGTCATCAACCATACTAGGCGGTTTTGAAACCCAAACTACAATCTGCTAGGACATAACTCAATACCACTAAAGACAGTCACTGAGTGAAGATTTTCAACAATTGATTGCAAACATTTTGACCAGTTGAATTCAAAAGGCTCTAAAATTCAACAACAAAACATATATTTCTATACTTCAAAGACATCCCATGTACCTGGCAACCAGAATCGCTATCAAATGACTACTCATGTTCCAGCATGTCGCTTTGTGTCAGTCGAAATCATTTCTTTCTACCTGACTAGTGACAACACAGTGGATTTTTCTTTAGACAACAAGGAAGCTGCAACTTGGTTATTGATTTATCCCTTTGTCTGTGTCAAATTACTTTGATTCTAGGTCCATTTTAATGTTTCTAACATGATATGAAGTCCAGATCACACTCCACTGTATTACCGAGAAAATTCAAAAGACTTTGCCAATGTAAAGCATCCTTTGCGAGTGAAGTTATGCTTAACAGATCACACCTGAGTCTGTTCGACTTGTCGATTAACGGCAGTTATTTAGAAATTACCTGCAAATAATTTGCTAGTATCGGCAAATGATTGCATACTGAATGCCGATGTTTTGAATAGACCACAATTTGTGAACGCGAATTACACGAGGGTCGCCATTTGTGTTGGCCATATTCGGTTACGCAGATACCCGAGAGGATGGCGAAGGAACATGCGGCTATTAAATATCAACCAGACAGTGTTGGCAGTGTCGCTTTATTCTCATGCGTGGATAAAAAAATGAACAATGCTGACTAACACAGGTTGGGTGGGTTAGTGAATGTGAAAACTACTGAAGGACCAGACAGGTTTAATGAGTGGAAGAGAGTGCGTATGTATGTGTGATCAGAAGTGTCCGCGCGGGTGCTGGGAACACAAATTACGGTCATCATGGTCCCCATAAACTTTATGGATGAATTGCTATCTTGTTAATTGTCAAATGTGCTGTAGCAAAGTTATCTATGCCAAATAAAGACAGTAATCACTACAAAAAAAGTTTGAAAAAGAAAGATGTTTGTGCGCTTTAATGTTGAACTTTAATGACTAGAAAATGGTGTATATTTTTTCTTCCCAGTCTTTTCTAATTCAAACAAAACAAGTACAACAAACATATCATATTTCTTCAAGCAGTTTCCTTCGCACACACTTCCTCGCACCAATTACCACGGGGATCTGTACTAGCGAAAGCAACTTAATATGTGAACAATTCACACACCCACACGTGACATATTCAGTGGGGCTTTTATGCCGGCAGAAGTAGCTTTTAATTCATAAACTTGGCTGTGATTTTAACTTGCTTAGGTATCTGACCATCGGTGGACTTAGAGACACTGGTCGCTTTCGGTAAGTGGAAAGGCTGTAGTGAGGTTATGAAAAAATGAAAATGAAACGAAATGGTTCCGCATGAGCTTTTGTTCAAGGTGTTTTGCCATGTGATTTTAGTTACTGCAGTAGCAATCGTCACTTCACGCAAATTCGAGCAGGCAAATCAAAACCTTTTTAAGCATTCTCTCGCTGGTTAAGACACCATGGTGCTAGTAGGCAACGCCTACTCAATCTGCAGACAATGACGTGAGCCTACTGATTCAGTTAAAGCTGTGGCCGTTAAACGTGTTGCATGTTGCATGTTCAAGCGAGCACGTAACACGAATTCCTTCGAGAAGGCATTCGTTGCTAGACTTAGGCACTGGTTGAAAATACAATATGCCAATAATGTGAATGTCTCAAACTAGAAAATCCCGTTCCTCAAAGAACAAATTATTAATCTGATTAAGCATTATCAAAAAATTGACTTGTCTATCTTGAAAGAATTTTGTGCGTTTCAGAACACTTAGGTAATCCCAACTACCTGAGACTCAAGCCGTGCCAAGTGAGGGTGTTTGGTGCGCCTGGTGACTTTGGGGATATCCTCCTCCATTCTGACGCCACCAGGTATTGGACAACCCACGCTAGAGGCGGATACTACAAAGCCTTTCGTAGCGTGACCGTTCTCTTCGGACGAGTTTTCCATATCAGCGACATTACTCTGAAACTTAAGGAGAACGCAAATAATACGCCCCGGTCGTTAGATCTCGATGGAACGCGAGACGGCAAGTCATTCTTCTTCCTCCGTAAGGTGAGTCTTACCATTCACGACGTGTGCCTTAAACCTGGTTTAAATGCCACCATTCCAAATTAACCACTTGACTTCTGTCAGTGTAGTGGCTTGTACCAATGCTTATGTAGATGTGTAGGTTACGTAGTCATCGTGTAATGCATAGCTGAGCGTAGCGTGACGCTTACTCACCTGAAGGGTTAAACTATTGTCTACATGGAAATTCTGCGCTGTGATTTCAGGTGGGCGTGGCATTTCAGTCGAACTCGCTGGAAACGAATATCACCCTCACGAATTTGCCGGGCGTTCGTGGTCTTCGATTAACTCTCAGAGACCTCCTCTATGACGACGAGGTAGTACACATCAAGATGGGCTTTTTCGGCTCGTTGGAATCGCAAGCACAGAATGATTTTGGTGGGTTTTAAAATTGTTTTGTGTGCTTCAATTTTGTAGCACTGCTTTTCGTTGAGGTGGAGACCCTCTGATTAAGTTAATAGTCCAAACCCGCCGTGGTGCATGTGTAAACACCGATTGCCTCCCACTGACCTCGTCCGATTTGTTAGATCCAATAAATGAAATTTTTGGATTAGCGAAAATTCGATATTTAAGACAGTGTAATTAGTTGCAGACACGTTAGAGTTGCATGACGCAGAAGGTCACCCCAGCCCACTCATTGAGTTTGGATCGTGACTGAAACCAATGACGAGTACCCATATGATGCTAAAACAGACACTGTTTCTTTTGAGTAAATAGTCAGTGTTTTTGAACTGCCTGTTTTGCTGCACCGTCCAGATCCTTGCGAAGCGCAGACAACGAGCTCTACAGATGGACAGTGTGCATCATCGGTCGCGCTTCGAAGCTACGTTTCCGGACCCGACTTCATAGTCTATTGTGATCAAATCCCAGATGTGGCTGTGGACTATCAAATCCGTTCGGTCTGTTTCCGCTCATTCGATTTCGCTCCAACCACTTGGAGAGGCGAGTCAGGTTTTATCGCTGCGGTGGGACCATGGCTTGATTTTGTTACCCTATTTGAAACGGTGTACACTGCCGCTGGCGGACTTGTTTAAGTTAAGAAATTCTAACTGACTGTAGGCATTTTCATTTGAGCTTAATCTGTATCTTTTCCGAAAAAAGTACGATTTAAGATTATATTCCTAAGCAGATTAGCCTCGAGTCAGTCACTTTGCTTCAAATAACACTCAACAGCAGGCAGAATAAATTGCCCTTCTTCAGGTTTGGATGGTCGCATCGCGCAAGTGGTATCGTACATTCCGAAAGAGAATGTGCTGCTGGCCACGTCAAGCTGTGAGAAAGAGTACTTTCTGAGCGCAGATTTCGGCGACTCATGGGTTTCAATCGACAGACGACACTTCGTGTACTGGAACACCTACCCCGAGACACGCGCAATGGTGTCGGTCTCCTGGACGACTGTACCTCCGGGATTTCAACCGTCCTCAACAGGTTCAAGTTGTACGGCCTTTCAGGTTCGACAGTGGCACTGTGAGTCCCTCTTTTATACCGATTCATACTTGGCTTCTCCGATCGTTTCGTATTTCAGTTGATTAGTCTAAGATGTTCCAGTTAATTGAATTGCTTCAGTCGTAGAAAAATCTATTTATTCCGAACCGAGCGTTTCACCTGCCACACCTAAGCGGCACTTGTTGATTGGCAGCAAGGTATTCTAAATCACACCTTTAACAATTAACACGTGAGTGGGAGGTCTGAGCTTAACTGTGCAAACGTAAGGCTGGTTAAATTGAGTAGATTTCTTGATGGGTAGAAATCAATTATTTGATCTTAAAATCAACCACAGCTGACGACATCAGATCAGCAATTTCAAGGGCAAGAATTTAAAATAGCACAAAATCCAAAGCTTTGAAATTACTACGATTTTATTACGAACGGTAGTTTTCAGTCACGAATCAAAAAAGTAGATTATTTGCATTGCTAAGGGTCAATCAGGCCATATTCCTCTGCGTTGATTAATAAAATGATTAAGGCGTGCTAATTTTGGGGCCGCATTTGCCCAATGTGTCTCCAGTATTAAATTTATCTGGCAGAAATTGTCGCACGTTTTTACGCAAACCCTGCATCTGGTATGATGTGGGCGCGTCAACCAAGGCAAAATACGTGTGGTTCACTGGAAAGATTGCTGTAATAGCCAAACATCACTTCAGGCGTTCTGTTTTTGCAGCGACGAAAGATGTCTAATTATTTTGTGTTAAGTACTTCCGTGATTTGTATGTACTTGTAAGGCAGCACATCTATTCACGAATGAAAGTTGCTTGTTAGCTTATGCAGGCTCAGTTGTTATTTCTCATCCTTTTGTAACCAATGTTTTCATTAAATAAGGTTTAAAATGTTTTGTCTATTAAAATTGCCTCGCTGTCTAAAAACCTAATTGTATGACACAAAGCATTCCTAGCACTGAAGGAATGCAATAATTTATTATTCTTGTTTGTGGGGATACTAAAATTCACCTGCATTTTCACCTACAATAACCTTCTATGACTTAGTTGCTTGCCACTTCCCGCAACGTGTGAACCGACTAGATTAATGGAAAACATGCGACTTCCTGTTGCAGTAGTTCGTCTGCGCTTTATTGAATCTGGCCCATGAGATTTCCTAGAATTAATGATTCATCAAGGCCCAGCACGTGCATGGAGTGTCGAAGGTGTTACTTATAATTTTGAGCACACTCGACAGCCTTCAGTGGAGTTTTGGTGATTTGTCACATGATGCGCGTGTTCGCCTCTAACTAGCTGATACGTGACATACACTGCCTCTGAATTAGCTTCTCTCTTTGGTTGCCCTCTGATCTACTAAAAAACGCTCACGTTGACCGCACAAACACACTTGCTTGGTCTGTACACAGCTAAATTGTCGCATCTTCTTCATCCTGTCTTCGCTTTTTCCTCGTTAACTGGAAGTCTGGACAGTAACTCGGTCGGCGTCCAAGTCATTTTTGACAACGTTTGTATTAAACTGAATTCTATTATTGTTAAACAGCGCATCTGTGTGTTTGTTGGTTTGACGATGCAGGTACAAAACCCGTGCAGAATT
>UXSR01000610.1:0-24341 GCA_900604375.1 Mesocestoides corti
AACACAGCAAAGTGGCGCCTGCAATTGGCGTGTGTGTGTGTGTGCCTGGGATTCCTTCGTTTAGTGTCGCCTTGAAGTGACCAAACTCGTTGAAAGTAACGCTAGCGGCTGTCACCCCATCCAGTGGCTGTGCATTTGACGTAGGCGCAGGGAACCATTGCTTCTGTTGGTGTTTACGCGTTTGTTTTTGCGCGTTGGTGACCTCATGTTAAACAGAATAAATTGTCGAGTTCGATTGCAATGTGTTATATTTTGATTAAGACAGCTTATTGATAGTGTATGTGATAAAATGTCGATTGTTGGTTTAGGTCTTGATATGGCGAATAAGCTTCACGTCAAGAACGATTGCGAAACGAACAAATAACGAGGTTGTGTGTCATCAGATTGGGCTTTGTGGGATAAACTCTGAAGCTGGATTAGTCTAACATATGTCGCATGTTATTTTTAAGCATTAGGTTGAATTCTGTGAAGTGATGCCCTTGAGATAGATATTTTTCCGGCTACATGAATCTTTTGCTTACGTCTTTAAGTTATGTTTTAGCGGACACTATTTTAACAATAATTAAGGCGTCATTATAAGCATTAGACTGAATACATAATAATGTGTGGTTGATAATTTGCATTATCGCATCAACTATTGAATGTTTTTCGCAGTTAATTAGGAGCCTTGTTTGGTCATGCATGACTTTTTTTTATCAAACCCGAAGATTTCTTGTTTAATTGACCTAAATTTAACATAATTTGACTAAAACGGAAGTAATTTCATAAATCGATTATGGGAGCTTGCATTCTTGTTACAACAAAGAAAGTTTTTAATTAATCTGTATCTGTTAGAAGTGTCTATAGGTTATTTAAACCAAATATTTACAATTGTATGCTGACACATTAAGGCTTTTCAAGGCGCAAGTAATTAGAAAATACACACACCATTTCCGAAATGCAACAAGCTAAATTAGTGACTTCCGCGCGTTTCACCAACCTGTAATTAATTGTATTGCCGAAATCAGGCACTTGTATCATTAATATCCGATTAGCCCAAGGACAGTGAAAGTGCCTCCGTGACAAAAAGTCGTTTACATTAAGATTAATGTCTGCAGTGGGTGGATGGGAGGGTTGGGGGGAGGGCCTGTTGCCGTATTTTGAGTTGACGCAGTCAACATCCCAGCCCGCTTCACGCCCTTTATTGCTGTTTCTCAACCACTTACTGCTACCCGCTGACCGGCATTTAAATGATGTTTTTTTTTCAAGTTGACAATCCCAGTTTCTGGACTTAAAATAACCACACTTTAAGGGACAACCCAGTTTTAACATTTTTTGCTATGTGCAGCTGCTCCTCGTCTCACAATGGTGTTTAGGGTGTGAACAGGCAAAAAGTGGTTATTAAATTGGGCCTAAGACGATAGTGGTCCACTCTACTCAGCATTATTATGAGTAGTATCAAAAATTAAATTGGGGTGTAAACACGTTGGGGCTTAGGTTGTGCAAGTTGTTGGTGACAAATGCAGAACACTAATTTTAGCCTCCACTGGAAATCCGCTTATGGCAAATTAGATTGCTACTTATTTAAGTAGCATGAACCCCCACTAAAAGAAAGTCGGTATACGTAGGAATTGAAAATTTAGTGGGATTGTAGAGAAATATTCGTACTTAGCATGCATGCATTTCGAAACTTGCTCGCGCTAATCGCATTTGACAAATTACCAAGATTTTGAAAGGTGATTGAGAGGTTAACGTTTTTAGCGAAACCTTTTTTAAACTGATTAATTAAAAAATTCAATGGAATCAGTAAAGAAAACATTAATCCTTCTATTTACAAGACTATTTGCTAGTTAAATCCGGTTGCAAAAAACTATGTTTTTTTAAACGAAATTCATTTATTTTGGAACACAAGAAAAGAATTAACGAGAAATCCCATTGCAGGACCTAAGTACGCTTCCGTTTCCCAAATGGTTTAAAGTGAAACTTGTGTTTCATGATTTACTAAAAAGCACAACGTGTTTTAGACATTATGGCTTTTAGCTAGGGAAATAAGAATAATCACATCATCGTGGCTAAAATCTGTAAAAGCCGCCTCCGACAAGAGAGGGTGGATCTCAATTTGCACGTCAGTCTCGAAGCGCGAGATATCGCACGTTGACATTTTTCCACACAGACTAAAATCCCAGCAATTTGACTGGTTCCCTAGTCCAAGCAGCTAGCGTTGATTGGTTCGTGGGAAAGTGGAGCACAGAGATCTGATCAATCCCGCTCAACGTAGTTTTTACCCTTATTAGGTAATTCTTGCAGTGTAGTCAATTCAAGTCTCTACAGTTGGAGGAGTCAGCGTTAGTAGGCCAATTTAAATCTAGGAAGCGACAAATTTGATGATGAACCATCCTGACTTTTCATCTTGAGTTCTGTTTATTTGCGTAAATCATTGACCAATGAGGTATGACCCAAATCGATTAGTTAGCTGGTCCCAGGAGCAAGCTTTGATTGGTTTCTGGATTATTCCAGCACGGCGCACTGACCAATCTCACGTAACGTATTGTTTGATTGATAACAATTATAGCATTGGATGATTCAATGTTGGTAGGTTAAATCGATCCTACTTATTCATTTTGAGTGTTACTAAAAGAACTAAATCATTGACCAATGACGTCTGACTCATGACAAGCTGTGTAGGTTTTAACTAAACACGCGGCTTGTTCAGAGAGGCGACGTGAGCACTCAGGCCTGTGTAATGATTGGCAGAGTGTGCTACGGGGAAAATGCTACTTGATGACGTACTCGCGTTATTAGCAGTGCTTCCCAAAGCTACAAAGGCAATTACAAGCAATTTTCAGAGGGCTCTTCTGGGACATGCCATCAGTGCGGTAAACGCAATTTTGCTACGATAACATCATAAGATAACAGCTAAGATAATGAGTATTTAACACTTGAGTGCAGTTCGGTTTAGTCAACTTAGATTTTTCAAGTGAAACGTAGTTTTGGCTCAAAATTCAAATTTAAAAGTTTGATGGTTTAACAGTCTTTCACTGGCTAGTGACCCTCCGACTCCAAAACAATAAAATTTCTTTTATAATATAAGTTGCGGAATTACGATAAAATCAGTGTTAAAAGCGGAAGGATTTCTCACAGAATAATGAAATAATACGGAGTTACAGATGGATTCAGATTGTTTTAACATCCAACTCAGATTTCTTTGTTTTAATCCACAAGGGCAAATGGACGAAAAATTTTCCTATGCCTGTCACATGCATCATCAGTTTTCAATCACAAATGCATATATTCTTTACCCTTTAATTGAGTGTTTTTGGAGGAGTGATAGCCATATTTCCAAAACAATGTTTTACATTTTCACCTGCAACAGGTTTTCAAAATTGCTTCAAAAATTGCTAATTTTCTCTTATATAATAGAAATGCAAATATACATCGAATCAAAAGTAGGAAAAAATGCCTTTTTATAATGGCTCTTGACAAAAAACTTTCATTCAATAGAGCTTTTATAAAATTACGAATAAGTATAAATTATACTTACAGGGATAAATCAGCTTAGGGGTTAAGTCAAGACGTTTACGACCATTCATGATTTTATCAGCTATTTCCATAGAAACTATTAGTGGTGCTGGAAAACGCCTCGAAAATTCCACTTTATAACCATTTAAAAAAATCAAATAGAATCAAATGACCATCGCTTTCTTCAAACCGCTGTGGGTCTGAGGTTGAGAGTCAGCTAAAAAACACATTTTACGCAAAATTTGCTTTTAGCGTGGGCATCATTGCTGTGGTAACTTGCATGCTGTTGTCTGTACCGGGGCCGGGATTAAAAATTGGAGAATTAGCCAAGACCATTTCGGACAAATGCGCGAATTTCGCCGATTCATGACAGATGAAAGCTCCGCTGGAGGCTTTGAAGTAACCGACAAGAAAGACCGTGAAAAACTTGGTGAAAATATTGTGGAACACGGATTTTGCTCGACATTCCTTGTAATGTCAGTCCAGGAGAATGTAGGTCGCTGCGAAGCGATCCGTAATGATCCACATAGGTGCAGTAAATTCCAGGCCAGTTTAATGAATTCAGCGAGGATTGAGTTTGTGTGAATTAGTTTGGTTGGTAATAGAGGACAGCTTGAAATCTGTTAAGAGTGCTTTATCAATGACCCCATTGGGTGATATTTCAGAAATATTTGTTACGTTTTATTTATAAGAAGAGTCGAAAACAGAAATTAACACCTCAGAAACACGCAAAAATAAGTACAATCACCTATCCACCCTAAATATAGCATTGCACAGCGCTTAAGCCAGAGGCAATGTCTGAAAATCAGTCACCATCCCACTGTGTGGTACCAGATCAACTACACGAAATTCCACCATATCATCATCATCATGCTGAGAGGTGACTCCACAGAGCATACGACACAGCATTCCTTTCCAAGTACGCCTTGACCTTTAATCGAAACACGAATGTCGCTCAAATTGCTTGGCAATTTTTGGTTAATTTGAAAACAATATTAAGGAGAAATTGGACCAAAATATCTTAGGCAGAATGCAGTTGTTGGCAAATTTAAAAATAAAACAACTTTTTTGAGGGAAGACAGGCAGTTGGTTTTAGAAAGTTGTCCTTGAGCCTCTTTAACCGATAAAAAATACTTGCTAATCTGTCATAGCTTTAAATGGGTGTCGTTTTCACAGGCGGGAAATCAACATCTCCCCCTAATTTGTACGTTGAAAGCCAACGGGTTTTAGGTGGAATTAGTAGGTGGATGGGCACAGTTTCCTTCCGCTAAATCACATCATCTGTTGTAATTCATTATTAAATTGCCGCCAAGAAAAATGTACACATCACGATGATGGCGGCAGGGTGGAATAAGCACGCTTGAGTACTTACAACTGACGCTGAGTCAGACGTATTTGACAAGCCTTAGATAATGGTGCAAATTATAACAAAAAGCATTTGGATAGTATCCGTTTAACTGAGTACTTAAAGATATTAATGAGCTCCCAATAGAACAAAAATCTGGTCTTAACCAAGCACAAGCACCCTTACTTAATCAGGTCTAGTCACTTTAATCTAAGCGGCATTTCATGGCATAATTTAAAGACAAACACCGAAGTGAATTAAAATTATGCCAGGCAACTTCAATCAAGTGAGTATTTAGGCAAATCAAATGCGAGTTTTAAAAAGCAAGGTCGAAGTTAACCAGTAAAATTGAATTTGAAAGGCGTGGTTTTTCGTTGTTTTGTCGGTAGATCGAGGCTCCTCAAAGCACAAACAAGTCTGGTGAATTGGTTAATTCACCCGCTGTTGTGTAATCTACTCGAAATCATAGTATCCAGATGTTCGGAAAATTTTTAAACTAATCCGAGCAACTAGTTCTGATTTATTTAATATTGTAATCTTCAGATTTCATTATCGGCCTGCTAAGTACTTCCTGACGTCGGTATTTCCATGCAAATACTTCGAGAGGCTCAATTTATTAATTCATATTTTCCCCAAAAACATTTTTTTCGTTTAACAGACAAATACGTGTTAAGCAAGGAATCGTCCAATTAAATTACTGAATCGTGATCGAGCATCAGAATGTCAATGACATTAATGCAGTTCCTATGCCGCATCAGTAGCCCCTCAAGTCATACAGCTATTGGCAAGCATTCAAACAGTCCGGCGCTAGTTAGTAAAATTGAAATATTACGAGTAAAAACTTTCTGCCACCGAAATCGAATTTGGATAGCGTGTGATCTTGGGGAATTGTGATTTTGAACTCACAAGGCATGACACAACATTCATAAGCCACCAGAAACATGAGATCTCGTTGCTGTAGGCCCCAGGATGTGGTCTTGAACCACGCCGGGGCCACTGAATTAACCCTGGCCCGATTACGCTTCCCTGATATCCGCGATGAAGAAAATGACCTGGGAGGATGTGGACACAGCTGTTTACTTCAGAGCTCAACCACGTTGGTGTCTTTGTGTTGTGAGTGGCATTTGAGCGTGTGTATTTATACATTAGATGTGTGAATCATAGAGGATCTAACATCGGGAGTTAGGTTTGAGGATAATCCAAAATAAATATTCGTGCTAATGAAGGGGGAGTTGGGGATCCGCGCGGCTGGCGACATGCTGCGAAATGGGGAACCCTGTGTCGGAGGGTGTAGCGACCGGATTAAGTGATGTGAATAAAAACGATTCATGACACTGTGATACTGCATTTTAGTATCCCATATTTAAAAGATACACAAATTTCTGGATTACTCAATAACAAAAAGATTTATCTTTAAGCTTAAATGCCAAGGTTTGTCTCTTCTGTGACTAAATTTATGACCATCCAATCAATGACACTTATAACCGACCAATGACAATCCATCGCCCCTGTAATTTGATGCGGTAAATTGAATACTAGTTCAATAGAGACAAAATCAATCATTACAACATTCACTACTCCGTTTCTACTTTGCATTAAATTGCAGCCACTTCTTTGAACCTATGTGTTTTTAAGAAAGGTATTCAAATTACGAAAGCTGGAAATCTCGCAGCAAACAACACGAACCGGCAATGTTCTCTGACAGTGGGAGTTTGTCAAATTCATTGGAAAGTCAGCACTGAAATCCTGATCAGGCGGGCATGATTATTGTGCTCGTGAAGGAGTCTGTGATATTCGTAATCATGGAAATCATTAAACAGGTCATAATTTTTACAAAAGCCGAGTGTTTTTCACGCCTCTGTGCTGAGCAAACTAGTCGCCTTTGCTGTTTAAGAAGTTCGTTTGCCTATTATTACGCTGTGATAACCAACGGTGATTAATCAAGTCGTAAAATCTCTTTTGTCTAGCGTTTTTTGCACTACTTTAGGACGAATTTATTTAACAGTAACTTGGAACATTTATGAATGTGTAAAATAAGTGTGATTAGACTTCGTCGTGAAGTTCATTCTGATTTAAACAAAATTTAAATCAGTAATAAACTTGATAAATCCACTTCCCCCCAGCGGGAACTGCGTAGAGCCAGAATCGTTTCTGAGTGGCATTCTCCCTTTTGCCAAGGCTCCAATTTAACACAATTAAATTGCCCAGCCAGGGGGCCATGGTGTTTACACAGAAACAAAAATCAGACATTGTCCAGGGTCTGCAACCTAAATTGAGCGTCAAGCGACATCTTCCATGTCAATTAATTTATCCTATCAATGTCTGGTGTTTTGTTTCCGAATTTGTTTTTTGCTAAAAAGGCAAAAGACTTAATTAACCTAAGATTTTCTAATGTGGTAGATGTTTAAGTTGGTTGCTAACAAGATGGACCTTCACTGGAAGAGATTAATATTGAGATTACATATGGAATCCACAAAGAATGCGTGTTAATTGAAGTTATTAATATTTGAACACAAATTGTTGCGTTCAGTGATGTATCGTGACGACGCCTAGCCATGTAAAGGAGAGTGTTGACGAAGTCAAACCTCCCATACACGCGTTCTTTCTTTATAGGGGCAGACTTAGACATGAAAGGAGTGTCCATTGTGCCAATAGTATGCACTGTCTTATCATTCTAATCTGCTCTAAAGCCGTTATTGTCGGAGTTCTGAAGTTAGCGCCAAATGAGTGGAGTGTTTTACCTACCACAAAACCCGGAGCGAGTACATGCAGTGTCTTCATGCAAAAACAAAACCAAAAAGTGTGATTGTACAAGAGCATCTCCGGAATAAAGTTGGAACTTGAAACGTAGGGTGGCCATTCATCTGTTGCTTCTATTAACGTTGACTCTTTAGTGGTGTTGAGAATAGTGCAGCACTCTCACCATCGGTCGTGGTTTTAGACTGACCCATTGAGGGGACCTCTTAGGTCCCCGAGGTTGTTACGATTAAATAGAAGCACGTGATGCATTGCATCGACAGCTAAATTCGCCCTCACCTGTAATATGAGGGTGGAGGATGGAGGTGTAGGGCCTACACCTCCTCTACCTCCTCGTTAGCCTATTGAAAGGAAGGCAGCTAAAGTAGATTTTGCTGTGCTAGGAAGTTGTTTGCGACATAGCATCGAGTCGATGGTAAAGGATCGCGTTTTCTGAGTCAACCAATCACGACTTTGTCGCAGTTCATTGTTTGTTGCCAGTTTAGTCGGAGCAGGTCTTTAACCACTCACACATTCAACTCAAAACAATACTGGTAGCGACACACCCCCGTTCAAACCCACACACATACCTCCAGCCAACTCCACAACTCACACGAACAACATTGCGGCCACCACATTTGAGTAACGGGATAATCCACCTTCCCGCCAGTCCCCTTACCACACCATTTGATCCTACCGAGGGAAGTCACACGACTGCGCACAGCACCACAAACACCCTCAACTTCTCACCCTCGCTGGTTATCGACTAGTCCAGCCGACCTTCCTGACTCACTACCATCATATACCTAGCCAGTTTGGCCAACGGACCTGATAGGAGTTAGTTTAGCATTCATAATCAGGTTTGATTGATGCTTTCGGGAATGGTAAAGGAATAATAAGACGATTATGGCAAAATAAGTAGAATCCGTTAGGCAACTCAGACTTGCTTATAATCAGCAAAATAATTCAAATCAAGACTCTTTTTAAAAGAAAGAAATCTACGGTTTTCATTGAAATTCAAAAAGGTCGGTGTAGGACAGCTGTTTAACGCTTTGATAATGCACACACAGGCTGTTTCTAAAGTTAAGTTTGCAAATGAATCATCACCGGCCTCCCAAATTATACAAGAAGCATATCCGCGTAGCTTATTTTTTGATTGATATACTAGTTTAATGGTGGGAGACACTTTGGTTAAAGAAACGTGATTTCTCCGGGAACCAAACCCCATGCACGGTCAACCAATAATCTCACCTTGGAGCTACGCAAAATCCACCTAAGTATAAACTGATAAAAGGATGTCTTTTTTTATGATTGTAACGCATCAAAAGACATCACGACGAAATGCTTCGGCAATATTGTAGCAGCAAGACAGCTTTGGTTGCGGAAAACAGAGAGAGTTTAGTGTCGGAGGTTGCCGCAATGTCGACGAAGGTGCATTTTCATGTTAATCCAGCCACTAAGGTGCCTTTGAATTAATCTTCATTAGACTGTCTGGGAACCAAGCTTACTCCAGTCCGGACCAGAGAATTCCAAAACTGTTGCCAGTTTCCGCCTTTCCTTCTGATCCCTGGTTAGTATACGCAAATCCTTTTTCTCCTGAATCGCCAAAATCAAACTCTTTAGGTGCTACAGTTTCACTGCAAACTTTTGTCGTGCCAATAGTGCCCACATAATAAGGTTCTCGTTGTTGTATGAATTTTAAATTCCCATTGTCAAAAAAAACTTTAACGACAAATTAAGCTATGAAACAGTAAAAAAAGACAGCTTATGGGTGACAAATGTTGTCCACTTTTAAATCTTTTAAGTGGCTGTCAAGGCTGCAATTTCGCATTTTGATCTCAATCAATTTGGAAGGAAATCTAATGATGTTTCGCCTATCATGGGCAGTTTATAGTGCCAAATACTTATTCAAAGTTGACCGACCTCATTCTAGCCATCTCTCTGACGATAATGAGGGTCAAATCAGCAACATCAATCGGGTAATTGCCACATAATCGCGAGAAATTGCTTAGAAGTTTAACGTATTACGCATGGTTCATAGAACAATGTACTTCAATGCCGAATGTCCTCGAAGCATACCGCGTAACATACCGTGTCTCTTGTTGCTCAGTTTAACTAAAAAAAAAGATTTTATCAATCATTGAGCGCTATGGGTATACCGAAATCAACAACAAGTGGTATGACAGACAGCAATCAGTGTGACGCTAGCAAGAGTCCGTAAATCCCAAGGTAATTGTGATCTACCAGGACAATGCAACACGTCGCATATATTTTTGACTTGTAAAGAATGAGTATTGATTGGTCGAGAAGTGGTGGTGTATCTCTCACATAACCAGAGCCTGTTTCATGAGATTTTAATGTGTCGTAAAGCTTGTAAAACACAAAGGACAATTAAACAATCCCCGGTGGTGGTATTAGAAAATCAAACAGTCTTCGGTTATTTGATTATATTGTCTTATTTGCAAAAAAAGCTGCCAAAAATTAAAAGACATGCCAATGATAAAATGCATCCTTTGTTTAAATAAGGAAGTAAATGTCGTGGAACAATTAATTTGAATATGAGGATAATACTCGTTGCAAACCATAGGGACGTAATATATAGTCGACAGTGGACTACAGGACATTTTTAGTTCATTCTACCCAAAAAAATAAAGTTTTTATTTCGAAAAATTTCCAGCATGAGATTTGCTGCGTAATCTTGCAAGACTTATCCTTCAAATGGGTCAAACAGGGGTCATTCCACTGTTTTGACGGTATTCGTAAAGGTTGTAATTACGCAGACTTTAACCATTCTGCTTGATGTGGTGGTGTTTGGTCGCAATTGTTTCAAAACGATCTGCATTACAAATGATGCCGCACCGCCAGGTACTTCTGTCGATTGAATGAGAGTGCAAAACGGTACTCCAGAAATTTGGGATCCAGTATTTAAAATTTATCTTGCGAAAATTACCGTCCAATGAGGTAAAAATGTGAAATTCCACATTTTAGTTTACAAAAAACTCACTAGACGTTGTAAATAATCACAGTAGAACAAAAAGACCCCGAAGCTAAAAGAGTTGGATATGATTGCCTTGCATCAGTGATAGTTTCTTGTTCAAAGGTATTCTAGTGTCAGAGACAGATATGCATTCGCTAAAACATCAAGCGCATTTTTAAAAAAATTTCATGCGTTTTGATTGGCTGTCAGGCTTAATTGCACAAGATTTCCTCCCTTGTGTCAACTTCAGTTTGGTTATTAAAACCGCTGGATAAAATTTGGAAGTAAACTTGCCTTCTCACACGCGACTTTGTCCATTGTAGGGGTTTCAAGGTATCGAGTTCGGACGACGACATTGAAACAACTACAAACCGGCAGCTTCATGTGTTTATTTATAAGTATCAAATAATTGTTGTATTTGTGATAGACGTGAAGTTAGTTCAAGGTAGCGGCAATTGCAAGATGGCAATTGCCTGACTGATACAACGGTAGACTAGAAGTCTCATACAGAAACTAGTCATTTGCTTTTGGTTCGCAAATAACAAAAGAAAGAGGAAAAAATGGCGGTTTGACTTCAGAAAGGGCGCCTGGAACCAACTGGTGCTGTGTTGGAGCAACCGTCTTCACTCGCCAACGGCTAATTGCCAATTCGAAGAAAAATTAGCTTACCAGTAAACGGAAAAAAGTCTTTTCTAGCAATTGTTGTGTCCAGTTTGTATTAGGCAGAGGCTCATTACAGCAGACGGTGTTGCACGAATCGTGTGCTTTTTAGGCTTAGTTAGAACCGGTAATGGGAAATAGCTGTAAGCACAACTAGAAAAGTCGAAATTTGATGAGGTGAATCTTTGAAGCACATAAATTACCTCTTTGGCACGATTTTGCCACGTTGAAGTCTTTTGGACTCGATAATTGTAGTAACCAAACTAGTTTTATCTTCGTTCTTAAATACACCTCTTAAGCTTGAAACTTGGACGTTAACAGTTGTTTCTTTTCACGTTTGCCCCTTAATATGGCTAAAATTGTAATTTAAATTCCTTGGCGAGGACGAAGCTGGAACATATGCTTTTTTAAGGCTGCCTGACTGTTTAACTTTTCTACACACCCGCTTCTAATAAAAAATGACGTTGAATAACGCGGTTTAAATTTGGATCCAATGTTTTTTTGAAAAATAAACAAAAGAATAAACACAAAGGGACAATTTAATTATGTTCCCTTGGATAAGTGGATAGTAGCCAGTGAGATGACAACAATATTACAAAAGCTTGTGCCCTTTTGGCTGATTACAGCTCAGTGCTGATTGGCTGAAAAATACTGGCTGTGGATTGGCTGGCTAGCCAGGGAGGGTAAAGGCGCGTGCCGTGTTCATTAGCATCACAACCTCACATTCCGCTTCTAAAGGGGGATAACGATTATTAAAAATACTTTAATTTTACTCGCCACAAGGTGCAACCCACCGCAATGATTCCTGAGCGCGTCCGGGACATTATATTTGCCGACGAGAGTTGTTCTAGCTGCGAGGAGTCGAGTTAATCACAAATGTCAGCGAAAACTACTTTATACGGTGAGTAAAATCTTTTTAAACTTTCAAAATCTCACGCAATCGATGATGGGCCTAGTCTGTATCTCAGGAGTTAATTTAAAAGCTCTATTTGGTCATTAGTTGATTTTTGAAATGAATTTAATGCATTTAATGAGTTTGTTTAAATTGACGACATTGTCAGCGTTCGAAATGCGCTCAGATTGATCACCACAAGCTGCTTACTTCTCGTTTAACACTTTATCTGTATTTATGACTAAATGACACATTCAAAAACACATTTTGGAATATAATATTAATGATTTCCTTTTCTGTAAGGTGAAGTCAATGCGTAAGATAGGTGTGATGAAGCAGAAATTTTTACCGGGTAAAAATAACCCATCTGCATTCACATTACAACTCATAAACACGGCTACTTAGTTTGACTTAGTTAAGTGCACGATTACGAGTATTTTACTAGGCTTTGTCACGCCACCCTAAACGATAACAGAATACCTCAGGAGTTGTCAGCGGGAGGTGACTGGTGGTATAACCGTTACACTTAGGAAAGGCTTTGCACAGGAAAATGCGAGGTATTCATAGAACAGTCTATGAAAAAGACGAGTCACTATTTTAATGTTTCCTCAAAAGGTGCACTTGGGTTCGCTAGCGTCTGAACCTATTTAATACTAGGTGTTAATCATCTTCGCAATTATTATTTGCTGCAAGCTTGATGTTGTGTGGATCTTTCAATGCAACTAGCGCTTTTAGTCTAATCCTGAACGATTCCACAAAACGACATTGAAACGTAGAATCTTTTGATGTTACCAAGACAGGTTTTCGAGAAATTGAGGAAGTGTGACCGGCTTTCAATCAAGTTTAATAAGCTTGTCACAATTCTAGCTCTCAAACAGTAACAAAAAGTTCTTGTCTGTAGCAAGCTGCTTGTTTTATATTTCCAAAAATCCAATTAAGTGTCCACTAAATTTTAGTGTTGTGGTGTGAAAAATTGATACATCAACTGATCCGTGAAATAATTAGTCGGCTGAGGAGATGGATGCTCGTTAGGTAATTGTTCTGCGAATTCATCTACATTAACGGCATCCAAGCATCACTTTTCCATACAAGGAAAGTCGAATTTCACTAATGAAGTCCAGTTTAGAAAATAGTCTTAGACATGAATTCTACGTCCCTGCTGTTTTGTTTGCATGAAAATATCTTACAAACAGGCTTTTTCGGCACTGTTTGTTGCTCTAGACAAGCTTGGCCAGTTTAGAAAATCGCTGATAGATATTGTCGATTAAAATCACTCCGACCAATTTCGGCGGTCATTCATAATGCATGCATTAAACGTGGGACTTGAAAGATGGAGTGTAATATCCGAAATGTATGCTCATTTGACCCCTAATATTGGGAAAAGAACAATGTGAAAATTAGATTAAAGGGGACATTTTGCTTCTGGAACGTTCTCTAGGGATTGTGGAGATGTCTTCAGACGCATTCTCCACTGGTTTTGACTACGGGCAAGATGGAGACCGATGCGATTCGGATCTCGTGCTTTGACTGGTGCAACAAAGAGCATATTTTAAACAAACGAAGCGAACAACATGAAACTTGACCGAAATGGCTGGGAAAATAGGGCGTGAGGGAGAGCATGTAGCCACCCGCACACCCACGACCGAATATTGTGCGTTCCCAGATCGTATCGCCTCGGTCGTATTTCTTCATCACGAAGCTTCGCACACGCCGCGCTCTGCGGGTACTGGAACAGGCGCCAAGGGGCAATTGTCCCTTCTGCATGTGAAATGTGCCTGCAATTTACCATACTACTGACTGACACTTGGCCGGAAGTAGTCGAATGACAAAAAAAAACACTTAAACCAGCTATCAGTTGGGGTTTCGTCATGGATTGCGCCCCCACCGTTTGATTAGGCGAACGCTTTAAAAACGGCCAGTTAGGCAATTAAGAAGCATGGCGGATCGAAAGAGACAATGCTATCGAGGTGTCGCAGCCGCGTCTTAATTAGGTGGATTTACCTTTGATTAACGAGGCCTGGAAAATTAGCATATTGGACCACAGGGGGTAAACACGACCGAGCTCACTGTATTAGCCATTGTTGATCGCTCAGGCTGTACTCAATTTCCTTGACTTTGCTTCTATACAAGTACATGAGAAAAGATATTGTAGAATACGACACTCTAAATGCCTTTGGTGGAAATGCAAATAATCTCTCGTGGCTTTTTCACTTGACACGAATGCTGCGCTGACACCCACTTAGAATGACTTTTGGAGGGATTTTTAAAATCCACTGTGGGTTGTTTGTGACCTTGAGTTGCTAGTTAACCTGAAGTGCGTTTGTACACGATTGTTTTCAAAGAGTTCATGAAAGCAGGTGATATTTACCTAACTATGTCTACATTATTTTAGTGATTTATTCTTGGAAAACGCCTGTTGCTGACATCACAACCCATTTATCCTGAGCTTTTAAATTGATGTAAATGGTGACACGGAGTCATTTTCAAGGTTGTTTGATGTTCACCTCATTAAAACAAACCAGTAAAGTTAGAGGAAAACATTTTAAGGCGGCATTTTGGTGAGTGCTCTTATGATGATCAGACGACAGTTTTTCCATCTGGTTGAAGAGAACAAGAAAATCCATTCTGAAGCTGTCATTCAGATATGCTTTTGGAAACATTCAGTATCTGCATTATTCGCTCCCCGAAGCCCGGTATTAATCTGGCCTGAGACGGTTATTGGTTGAACTGGCGCAATTTTTGAAAGAAAGCATTCTTAAATTTTTACTTTACGTCAGCTGATCAAACTCTTTCGTTAGAAACGCACAAGCCAGGTTATAATGTTCGAGTTTGCGGTTAATCGTGTGCATGGTTGCTTTGCTTTCGGAAATAATTAAACATTTGAACAAATGAACAGGATTGCCTAGACGTTTTTGGTAAGGTGTAAAAAAATGTAATGTTCGAATTAACCAAATCGCCTAAATACAAAACAAGAGATGTCAGCTACTGTGCCACCGAAAGTGTCAACTTTTGTTTTAAACTTACCGTAAGTTCTGGTTTTTCCGAAATCCATGCAAAATTGATTCATTGCTCACTTATTCGAGAAACGTCTTGGGGATTTGTATCTACGTTTGAGTTACGTAAACATTATGCGCACTGAAATCAAAACTGTGAGGGGAACACAATGCCATCAATAGACTTCACTGATCCGTCAATGATATCAGGCGGAATTTCTACTTTGCCAAATGACTGTCAGCCATGAAGGACACCTAAAGCATGCTAAATAGGGTCTTTAGCGAGGGAGAGAGAGATCATCCAGCCAGAGGAAGGTCAGGGCATTTAGCGAGGCGACCTCGGTATTTCGCGTTTTTATTTGCCTCACCTTGTCGGCGGTCGACCCAGTGAAATTAAACCTGCCCTCTTCAAGTCATCTTGCGTAGTTGGGGGGTAGTCTGAGAGGCATACAGGGTGGCCGCTGTTAGCTGTAGCAAGGGGAGGTTAACCGAAGCGTTTTCTACATCCTTGACATGCAACTTATCAGAGTCGCATACGTGCGGTCAGTGGGCAATTAAAAGGAGCAAAATAGCCCATTTAACAGTTATTTTTGATAAATTTAATCAGGTTATGGCGTGATGTCTTCACCTTTTGCACATTCCATGACCGAAATACTTCATTTTTGAAACCCAAGTTTTTATTCGTGGCTTCTGGCAAAAGCCGTTCCTCTTCTGAACCGAAATTGTACCCTGGCTTTTCACTTACTGTCAAAAGCGTAAGAATTTATCCATTTAATAACTTTGAATTTACTAAAATTGGTCATTTTATAACCCACTACTACAAGTGAAAACTGGTGGAAGAGAATTTTTAATTCAGTTTGTCATATTTTTGCATTGTAACGACTAACAAACACGCCTGTTAAGCCTTGCTATTTGTATGTCAAGCAATTCGCGCTAAACCCCTTTGCATTTATAACTGCTGAATCGCAAATTTACTTGGTGCATATGGAAGCTGTCTTTAAAACAAAAGATCGACAATGTGGATATGGAAATGCTCAACAGATGCTAAACATCAGTTCCAGTTACTGACTCACCGGCAGATGACGGCAAGAGACTACAATCTCCTAATTTGTGACATGTCAAATGGCCTGTAACAGTCTGACGCATTTACGAGGCCTTTAATTTTGATGGAAATGTTAAGATTATTTGCAGCCTAAGGGCGCTTCGAATGACTCACATCAAACTGACAACTAGGGTGACGCCGTCTCATTTAAATGTGGGGCTGCTTGTGAAAAAGCGTGCATATGCAAATTGAACAGAAAAACCTTCTTTGTGCAGTTAGACCCTATGTGCAATCAGTTAGGAAGAATCGAACGTTACATTTCAGAAAATTGCTTAACAAAACAAATCAGTTGGTTAAAAAACCATTTGCTGAAAGATTTACTGCCTTTTTAGAAAAAAATTGTACAACATGGCATTTGGAGATTGGTAAACGGGACCACGTATGCTTTCTTTGGCAGATGAGACCACAAGGCTGTATTGGTGTGTGAATATAATTTAAACCACTAGTTAGAGGAGCATAAATGCTCAACTGTCAAGTTTACACACCTAGAAACTTTTACAGGAGCTATAAAATATGCAAAAGATGTTGGTTTACGGTACCTGTGATTATAAGCCGTGGTATTTGCTGTTGCTGGTGCAGTAACAGTGATAGCACGATCACTAGTCGCTATCGTGGGACTAATTTATTTATCGCTAGCCACGCGACAACCGTCCATCGAAGCACAGTCATGAAACAGTTGTTTCCGCCTGAGTATCGTTCGAATTACGCGCCCTGACATAACAGCAACACCTGGCCCGAAAACTCACACACGCACCGGACGTAACCAGGGTGGCAGAACAGTTGCTAATGCTGCAACAGCGAGCGGGCGAAAAAGGTACGAATCGTCGAATGATAGTGTTATTACGACAGAAAACAGGGTGATTTATAATTTTGCAGACATAGTCGTGGCGGTGGGCTTATATCGGCGCAAAAAGGTATTTTTTTTGCAGAAACGCAAATTTACAACAAAAGCTACGATTTCAGCCCGAACAGGCCTATTCTTATTGACTTATAATCTGCCTTGAAAACCATCATGACATGAAATCGTTTTGGTTTTAAGAAGAAAGCAAATAAAACCCGGTAATATGACTTGTCTGGTACTTGCCACAACCCAAAGGCAATTGCTGGAGCGCAGTTTAGGTTAATTTAATTTGAGTTGACAGCTGATTGGTTAAATGCTAAAACAGCCACATTCGGTGCCTCTGAGTGGTCGGGAATTAGGTCACTGTCCTGTTTGAGGCACCTGACATCGAAACTGGGCTGACTTCGATGTTAACTCATCTTGCGCTCGGTTGACATTCAGTGCAAAAACCACTTAAATCGGTCTCTTGGACGGCAATGAAAGAATTCCACAATTATTTGTCTAATATTTCGTTGTCACTACCCAGTAACAAATAGTTTAAGAAAAAAACGGTGGATTTATCCCGTATGTTTCCAGACCTGGCTCGGTTTATCTAGTGTGGCAAGATTTGCAGTCGCTTGGTGATGTCTTTGTTTAAATGCATCACTTGGCCATTCCAAATAGCCAGATCGCTGGTCTGATAATGCTAAAGTTCCTAGGATATTCAATTATTTTGAACCGTAAACTTGATTTACTTATACATTTTATTGTTTGGAAATCAATTTCATCACTTTAACGCGAAAATAGTGTAATTAATTTTTTTTCTTACAATTTTGTTGACTAATGGGTCAAAAGTCTTCTCACTTGCTTGGCCTCAAAATTCAACTTGAAAACAACGCACAAACATGCTTTGCATTGTAAAATTAAAAAAAAAAGCCAATTTTTTGAAGGAATTGAGAACGCACAAGGCCAGGCAGGTATTCCTTAACACTTGAAATATGTTATAACAATATGGGTTTTTATCATAAATGGACCAGCGCTATGTTTTTGCGTAGACAACACTGATTTTATTCTGTGAAATATCATCATTCTTTACTTTAAAAATATGCTTTGTATCCCAAAAACCATTGAAAAAGACAAATAACATTTTTCGTCATAAACTCCATGCAAAAGGAAAAAAGGACTGTCTTGGTCTTTCTTATATTTAATGCAGAAAACATTTCGCTAAAATTTAGCCAATGTTTTCCATGATTTGACATTTATAAAACGCTACACAAGATTAATAATTACATTCTAAAGTGGAGGGTACAATTAGCAAATAGGTCCGTAATGGGATGGTCATAATTAGCAGCAATTGTCACCTGACGACGATTAAAAATAGTTGAAAAAGTTGCACTCTACCTTGGAATAGTTTTTCTTTCGAATTAAACTAATTTAGTTAGAGACGATGGTGGAATGGTTTAAAAACTCTAAATCCAAAAGATCTGAACACACGCAGAGCATGGAAATATGCTAATGAGACAAACAATTACAAAAATAATTTTGTTTGAGAGTGAAAAACTACATTTTGTGTAGTGACGATAGTGGGAGCACCCAATCGCATATCTCCCAAGTTTTGTTTAAAACCTTGAATGAGTCGTTTGTTTTAACATGCCTTAATTTAATCAGGCGGAATTTACAAAGCAAACGTGCCCTACTGCCGTCACAATTTGCGATTTTGTGCAGCTTGCATTATGTGATGCCGGAAGAATTCCCTTAGCGTCGGTTCTCGCATCACTTTGAGGAGTTAAAAGAAGAGTTAATTACCATTTTAATTAACTCGATGTCGGTGTCCTGGAAGGAGAGTTTTGCAGTGTCCAGCCGGCAAACAAGCACACATCCGTACAATGTTTTAAAGCAACCCAAACCCATAATTATAATGTTGTGCAAGAAGGCAGAGTGGTAGCAGCTATTGCTGGTAAACTGAGAACGAAGTCAGTTTTAAAAAACACACTTTATGATGACATGCAGACCACAAGCATTGGACGTGTCCAAAGTACGAGGATCAGATGGCTAGGAAGATGTATCTTTCAAGTAATTTATCGACATATGTGTAGCATATGCAGACGCATTCGGTTGAAGCCTAAGTTGTGTTGGGCACATCGTTTATGGGTTATAAAATCATTTAGGTGTCAGCACATGTTTGGAGATGACGGCACTGGATTTATAAGCTGCTAGTCTTTGATAAGTTGCAAGCTTTTTACCCCGGATTTTGAAAAAAAAACCTGATGCTTAGGGTTTAACTCTTTGAAACGAGTGAGTAACAGATGGCAGGCACTCTTGTTGCCTTTTTCCTATCGAATATTTGAATTTTTGCAGGGTCAGAATATGCCGATCAGACTACAGTTCTTAGAATTCTTCTTAAACACGTCAAAAATAACGAAAATTTAATGCAGAACAACATTTGGGTTCAAGAGTATCCATTGTTGAATTAGAATGACAATTTTTTGAAGCATTTGCCAATCTTTACGTTCTTGGTTGAGATCAGAAAATGTTTTATCTATACCGGCTAAACTAATACAAAGGGATTTAGGTGGAGATTTAGAGGTTTCTTGATGTACTAATTTCTTTGGATTTGATCTAAATTACGCTGACGGAATAAAAAAATTCTGTTAAAAAGCTGAAAATATGTCGACTTGAATCTATCGCGACAATAACTATCAAATTTTTGTTTTGCTTGAGTTACAATGTTCAGATTTTTTGTCTAATTATAATTATGTGACACGAATAGAGAATTCTTTAAATAGGTCATATTAATCTATGTCAACTGACGAATTTTTAACGCAGAAATATCCTGTTATTAGTTTTTGCTACAAAACACCAACAATTACTAGGAGGCCAGTGCATGCCTACTGATGGCTTAGATTTTAATTATTCTAGTTGCTTAAAACTAAGACTTTTTTAATTGAGGGGATGGCTTCACTAACATTGTTGCTCTGTCGAAATTTGCTAAGTGATGGCACAATTCTTGATGTAGATTAAGCTTGAGTTTCTGTAGGCGCGTCGTTTGGTCGGACTAGACACGTCCGGCGTCTCTTGAGTGGTCCAAAACACAAGAAAAAAAACCGAACAATGAAACAAAGCAAATAATGAATCATTTAACATGTCTCACTGGTCCAAGTAAATCAACATGATTGGCCAGTTTGTGACAGTCGTATGACTATTTGGTCAGGTGGGTGAATAGGCCACAGGCTACAGTCTACAAGTTTTCTGGTTGTACATTTCATCCAGTTTGCCGATTGAACTTCGAAGTTTATTATTGTTTTAATGCTGTTTGTTTTTAACCCTAAAATCACAAAAATGGTGGAACCTAGTAAACAAATTTTCGTTTCGAAAAATTATGCAAAATTCCTTGTTTTAGAATTATACCTTTTGGCTAAGCAAAGATAACATATTATTAAATTGGCGTTTGCAATTTTATTTTTCGACTTTCCTGACATGTTTAATGTTATGTTTGCTAGTTCCGTGAAACCAAGGTTGATAATAACGTGTTGAATCCTATAAATTAGTTACCAAGTTTTACTTTTCTCACATTTTAGACCAATGCTTCACGTGTTAACAAAAAAGTCAAAGGGAAAATCAAGCCAGCGGTCGCATCGAAGCGAAGCACTTGAGCATCCCATCACGAAATGGGAGCCACTAGATGTTGAAGTCAAATC
The DNA here is from genome assembly GCA_900604375.1 of Mesocestoides corti. Lineage (NCBI taxonomy): Eukaryota > Metazoa > Platyhelminthes > Cestoda > Cyclophyllidea > Mesocestoididae > Mesocestoides > Mesocestoides corti. The sequence goes on from UXSR01000610.1 coordinate 20,722, forward strand.
GGCCACCCCCGACGTTCGCCAGCAGCGGAAATTCCACCAGAGGAAAAGCTCCTCTCGTCCCCTTACAGATGACATTCGAATGGGTGGCTCCATGCGGACAAGGAGTACGTCTTCGCGTCGGTCGTGTTCAGCCATGGTGACGTTTGAGTCAATTCAACCGACCCAGGTGTGGCAGGCCTCTGCCAGTCCGTCCCCTCCAGCTAATCCTGTCACCACAACAGCAAGGCACATGAAACCGAATCGAGCTACCGGCAGCCTGACTCTGTCGATGATTACCCGAGCCGCTGCTGAAAACCAGTGGCTTTCTTTGTCAACTGGGGATGAGGATGATCTGAGTGATAGCAGCGAGGAGGACGCTGAGGAGGCGAGCAAGCGAACGTCAACATCAACAGCCAATCCTCCACGAAGCAGTCTCTCCAGCTCTGACACGTCTTCAAGCTTTGAGATGTCTCGCTCGCCGACTAAGTCCTCTTGTCACCGACGAAGGCAGAAGTCATCAAGACGGCATCGGCGAGATAGTGCAGCGTTTTCTTCAGAGTCGACTTCAAGCGAGTCGAGTTCGAGTAGCTCCTCAAGTGAGGGCGAGAACGAATTTGACCTCTGTTGGAAAATGAAGGCTGGTGGGAGTTTGCGGAGTGCGACGCCTATCCAGTCTACTCCCCAGCTGAAAAGAACCCCTCACCAACACCACCAGTCAATGGTTGTCCCACCGACAGGTACCCCGCAAGTAATGACAAAGTTCCCTTCAAATCACCAATTCGCGCGACCACAGACACTCAGCATGAGTGGCACTGCATTCCCTAGAATCATACCTGGAAGAAGTTCTTCAAAAGACCCTCCCTTTGTACAGTCCCTAGCCAGAGCAGTTGAAGACTTCTTTCCGACCTTGGAGTGGATTGAAAAATACAAAGTTATTAGTGTCCACCGCGGCGACCTATTACGCATTATTCCTTACCCGGGCACGAGTCCCGAGAAAACCTCACCAACAACAGGTTGGTTTCTCGTTCAGAAGTGGTGCACAGACCACAGACTCGGAACCGGTCCAATTGGATTTGTTCCGCGGATCATCTGTTCACTTTCCTGCCCAGAGAGTACTCCGCGCCTACCCCACGTAAGTCCCCGGCACACACATTCGCAGGACTTCTCCACTAAAACGTCGGAAGTTCCAGTTTTTATGACAAGCTCAGACGAACTGCGACCGGGCTCAGGTGCACAAATCAGCATTACTTCTGCTGTCTGTGACACGGCTTCGGAACCGATACACACCCATAGTGCTTTTCCGTCCCCCCAGTTCGATCTTCACGCACCCCCTGCAACAGCAGTCAAAACCTCCTTCACCTCGATTCCTGCGGTGTATGAGATTGAGGACCGTGATTCTGGCAGGGGTCCTAGCTCGGGCTCGGAGTGGAGCAGTGGAAAGGGTGGGAGTTTGAGCGGAGCAACAGATATTAATTTAGACGACAAGGAGCATCCCCAGCCTCCACTGCCAGTCCCTACAACCCGAGCATCTCCCCATAAATGGTCGACAAGCAATCAACAAAGACGATCGTCATTGGATCATCCGTCAGCAACGAACTTCGCCTGTCCTGTACCACCACCACCTATGGCTTTGTTGTCGCACATATGTGCTGACGCATTAGTCGGTAAAAAGACTGCCTCGCCAAAATCAGACCCTGAAGGTAATGGAGGTTCGACTCACTCTGCCATTGCCACAAAAAGTCGACTATATGTTCGGGGGTTGTCGGTTTCTATAGGGGAAAAGCAGGAGCAGCAGCAGACGGGATCTCGAGGAAGTCCAGCCACGTCCGAAGAGGGTGTGGAAGACGAGGGAGAAAACGGTTCGCCTCCCACGGTTGTGGTCCCATCGAACTCTGATCCAACTAGGTGGGAGCCCTACAAAACGATGATCCAAGTAGGACAAAACAAGCTGGAGAAATTCACTCTTGTATAATCCTAAATGGCGTTGTTGCTAAGTACACTCAGGTCTTTCCTCAACACCCACAAATACAAACACCTCCCTTATCCATGTACTCCTTCTCCTCCTCCTCCTACTTGATTACGCTATCTCAGTATGCGTATTGCCACTCAAGACAATTCACATATACTTATTCACTTATTTCAGAATGCCCTATTAAAAATAGATTGATATATAAATAGTCGAGTGAATATTATGCTTGACAAGTTAGAATCAAGATGGGATAGGCAGGAAATAAATGTCCGATTTTACACACGATAGCCAGATCCAAAGAGACGGAGTGTCATGGTGTGCTTTTTAGGCATATGTCGATTAGTGTAGGCAGCTTAAATGATAGTTAAAGCAGCCTAACACATGTAGGAACGAATCCGGGGACACGTGGTAATATACTAGGGGGCAAAAAGGCTGCATTTTGGGGACGCTGCGATGATGCTGCTGATGACGATACCTATGCGAAACCCGCCTGTAGGTATAAAAAAGCAACCTTTTCTTCTTAAATAACTTGTAATAAAATTTCACCGCTGTGAAGAAAAAAGAGAGGAAAAAAATTACACCTGATTCTACACGACATTAAGGATTTTTATCAGTTAAGAGAAACAGACAGAAACAAGTAATGAGGTCAAAAGAATGATTAGGGGAAGACGAAATGAAGAGAACAGTTAAGACAACAGTGGTCCAAAATAATCAATCAGTGATAATAAAAATTTAAAACTATCAAAAGGACTCCAGAAGCAAAAAAATAAATGAAAAAATAGGTTACATAAAAGTAAAAAGGGCGACAGGGTAAACACAAGACGGCTGGATAACAACAAAAAATAATTTAAAAAAAAGTCGGCTTGAAAAAACACACGAAACCAAAGGGAGAAAATGCTGTCAAAAAAGAGCAAAAATTAAAAAAGGCAACTAATATAAACCAGTTAAAGATGTAAAAGAGAGGGATATGTGGAGAACGGAAACCAAGCATTCAAGGAAGAAACCAAAGAAGAGTTGTAGGGTGACTGGCCGCCTTGAACTTCAAATCGACGAATGCCCACAAATGTCAGTAGGCATTAGAGGCGGCTGGATGATGTAGTTGTCGAAAGTTGATGAATATGTTGCAACAGCAATGCCAATCGCGGTGTTGTGGACTAAGTGTAGTTAGAGAACTAGAGAGCGAAAAAATTGTGTACGAGAAATAAGGTAGCTGAGTTGAAAATGAGGCTGCTTGGAATGTTGTGATGAATGAAAGGGAAGTAAAGGTTGACAAAAAGGCGAAAAAAACAAATGTAGCAAAAAGGCAGCAATAAAAAGAAGGGGAAAATACGTAATAAAAAAGAGCAGAGTAGAGTATGTAAACGATCGAGATGCAGGCGTGAAAAAAAGGAAAATATTCAAAGCGATAACGCAGAAGAAACGAAAAACGACAAGAAAGGAATTCAAAATATAAGGGAAAATGCAGGGCCACAAACAGAAACCTGGACATTTAACACCAAAACAAAACAACCACCAATCCATCACGCAAGAAGTGGGCAAATTGGCATATCTGGCAAGTGCAAAAACGTCGAGCTCAGCAATGGTCGCGGCATTGCTCTTGCACTGCATCTCTCGCCTCCACTACATCGCATGCCGCTGCACGTGCCTTCGTGGTTGCCACTAGGTATGCAGG